>VDFB02358134.1:67848893-67859555 GCA_007258455.2 Sequoia sempervirens
AAGTTTACTAATTATTCATGATAATTTGGAAATGAAATCTCTAAGGATATTTGTTTATAAAATCAACTCTTTCAATAATCATTAAATTATCTAATATTCACCTGGCACCATTGAGGAATTCAAATTTAATATTTTAATTCTATTTGCTCAATTATGGATAAGGATTAAAATAATCTTTTAAAATAAACCCATTTAATCAACTTGTAAATAGTCGTTTGATTACAAAACCAACTTTTAATTAAAACATTTGATTATAATTTTTTCCTTTACATATACATCATACATTAATTTATACTCGAATTTAACTATATAATACATATACATGTAAAAGTATATATATATACATAATGTATATATATATATATATATGCAATTTATAAAATGTATCTGTTTAACTATATAATTATTTAAACATATTTTAAATCAGCTAATTAAAGTTTTCCATATTACAAATTATTTATTATAATATCAATTTCCTTCACTATAATAGTCACATAATCATTTTAAAATTCCTATTTAATATTTAACATTATTTAAATATGTCAAATAAAATATTATCATTATTTGTATATAAATAAATTATTTAAATATAAATTTAAACACCCATTTAAAAATTCCTTATAACAAATTATTCTAACTGAAATTACATTATATAAATATTTTATATAAAACATATTATATTATATGTATACGTATAATATATATATATATTGTATATATAATATAAAACTATTATATATAATTATATATATATTATATTATATATATAATATAATAAAAACAAAATTTAAAAAAATTAATAAAAATTAATAAAAATTTAAAAATTAAAAGATGGGACAACAGTCCCAAAGGCATTATGACCCCAACAAAGGAGACTGGCCTATATGGTGGGCACTCATCCTCTCATAGGGCCAGCCTCCCCAACCATGGGAGTGCTACTGTAGAAGCCCCATGGATGGGGAATTAATTTTATCATGACCCAAAAACAAAAACAAATTTTATTTTTACTTACATAATTTCGTTTAAAAACGAAAAACGAAAATCAAAACCCCTAGAACGAATTTCACACAGCAAAATTTTGAAAAGAAAACTTCCAGCTTGCATAGATTTTATTTGTAAAATATAAATGGATAAATATATATGAATATATCATTTCACAGCCCAAATTCGGCAAATTTTCATGAGGAAAAGACTAAGAAGAAAGATTTAAAGCACAATAATATGATGAATTTTTCTGGGTTTTCCCCAAATTGACAAAGGAGTTAAATCTTTTCATTTGAATCCTTCCAAGTTTTCTATTGCTAGTTTTAAAGTAAATTTTCATGGGTTTTAATTGAATCCAAACAATATTTCAAAGATTTTCACACAGCCAAACAAATATTTCCAAACAACCATCACAAGGATTTAAACTATTTTCAAAATGAAACAAAGCAAGAACAAGAGGAACCTGATTTTTCTCCAAAGCTTGAAGATTCCAATGGAACTTTCAAACCCTCTTCAAATTCCAGCTCAAGCAAACCTTCAATCTCCTTCACAAATCCAAATCAAGCCACCACCAAGAAATTTTTTCCCCAAATTGAAAAATTGAAACTTAGATGAGATCCCATTTTCTCAATTAGGGTTTTTCCCCAAATTGGTCAAAAACCCTCAAAATCTACTCATAGTATGTTTAAAAACATTTTGGGGAATATTTCCTAATTTTTAATTTTTAAAACAAATTTCTAATTTTTAATTCAAACTTCAATGCTTTTTTCCAAATTCATTAAAAAAAAATATTTCAAAGGCAAGGAATTTATTTTATCTACCATTTTCAAAAGTGAAATTAAAACACATTATCATTCATTTATTTATTTATATTTAACTGTAACTATTAAAACAAGATTCTTATTTTTATTTTAATTAAATCTTAATATCCACTATAATTTCCATTTCCAATTTAAATTTGAATCTAAATATATAATAATGTCAAAACAACTATTTTAATTAATATTTCACCATTAATCTAATTAATCATTAAACTCAATTTAATTTTATTAATTAATCAAATCAATCAATAACCCAAAAACTATTTTATTAATTAAATCAAACAAATCAATAAAATAATTAGTATTTCAACATTGCAACTAAATACATTTATTCATCAATTAAATTACACCTAACATTTAATAAACTTTAAAATTGAAATTAAATAAACACTCAAGGTGAAAAGGGCCAAATCAAAACAACTAACCTGACAACAACCTGATGACACACTATGACTAGGGTGACGACTTGGCATGGAATACCTAGCTACTATCTCCCAATCGATTTTTGTTGGTCAACGGGCATGCTCAAACCTAGAAACCAAGTGGAGTCGATGTCATGTACCTGCCAACCTGCAACAAAGGGTACATCGAACATGCATATATATAATATGATCAAACACACCATGAAGAGGAAATCTCAGAATCATAGGCCACTCACAAGCGAGTGATACAATCTCGTCCCCTTCACCAATACACAATTACTAGCTGATGATTCTAAGATCAATGATATGATCACAAGCATAAAACATCATTAAATCAATTATTTGCTAAATTAATCCAAAACATGCCATAAAGGTAACATCAGAGTAAAATAATCATCACATCAAAATATATCATTCACATTGTTTAACAGATAGAGGTCAAAAGTAACCAAGTTCCAAAGTCAAAGCATAATCAAACACAACCATTACAAAGAAAACACTGCCGATCAAAGAGCCAAAATGGAGGGGTGTTACAAAAGCATAATTTATATTGCTGGAAAGCTTAGAATCTTCTTTAAAAACCTTTTTTGTTTCATCAATTTTGGGTAAAAAAAAGTTGTCAGCTACATAGCCTACACATACCCATCATATCGCCACTTTCTAGCCCATCATGCCCCTGCACATACCCGTTCCCCTGATTCTTCCTTGATTGCTTCATCCCCCCAACAAAATTTTGCATTCGCCTTGCCTTCCTTCTCTGCTTCACCATTTTTTGTTGGTTCCTTGCTCTGTGAACTTGCTCCACTCCACACCATTTTTTCTAATTAACAAAAAATTGAGGGTAAGTAATCTGAATTGTTGACATGGTAGAGAGCGACCCCATTAGGTTGAACCTTGGTTGTTGGAACTACAAGCAAGAAGCCCCACCATTTCACCACATCTTCTCCCCTAATCTGAATTGTTGACACGGTAGAGAGTGACCCTATGAGATTTGTACCTTGGTTGTTGGCACTACAGGTAAGAAGCCCCACCATTTCACTAAAGGGTCACCCCTATAAAATTATTAATAATTACTTCTTTAATAATAGGTGCATTTGTTGACAACTCATTTTTTGTAGTGCTTACTTTGTAATTTTGCATGGTAAAATTCATTTTTCTTGCAGAACATTAGTGTAGGAGCTTTAAAACATTGGCATCATTTATTTTTATTGTATGGGCTCTAGCCTTAGAATTTTGGTGACTTCAGAGTCTCATGGTTTTTATTTTAGAGAGTGTAGAAAGAAGATAAATGTATTTCATTTAAGGTTTTCCTTTGGATCGATAGCTTTTAAATGAATATGAATTAAGATCTATACTCAAAGAAAAGGGTAACCTTATTTAGTTGTAATTTGATTCTTATCTCTACTAAATATTTAGAGTTATATACTAGAAATACATTTTAGGAATGATGATATGTAGAAGTATGCTTTGGTTCATTATAGTTGTGTGTGAGTTTATTCACTAGAGTAAAAAGGATTCATTTGAACAATATATATGTTTGTGTGTGTGTGTGTGTGTGTAAAATGGAACTCAATTATGAGATGTTTCATAGAATAAGTGAATTTTAATAGGTTAATTATGTAGAATTATTAGTTCCATGATATGTTTGAAAAGGAACATTTTATTTTAACAATAATACCAAAAATAAAAGTTTGCGAGTAACATGTTATTATCATCAACAAGATTTGTATTAGTTTCCCTCTCTCATGTTGTTTATCTAACAAATAACATGGATTATTATGAAATTGTATTTAACTAGGTATTATTATTTCTATATCATTTCATATCTATTTAAAGTTTTTAGTATAACCAATCTATCTTTCATTATCATTTCTTATTGAATTAAGTTATTTAATCATTTTTTTTGTTTACTCCTGAGAGGGCATTACATATAGTATCATAGCCTCAGGTTCCAACACTAGGGAGTTTTAGGGAAAAGGGTGGAAAACATGATGAGTATGACAACAAGATTACGAGGTGAAGATTCTATAACTTTGATGTCATGTAAGGTAAGTGAATCTTAAAATCAGTACGTAAAATATGGACAAGTATGTGTTAAAATATGTAGGACAACTAAGAGGGGGGGTGAATCAGTTGTCACAAAATTTTAGCTTAAAACTTCATCACATATCAATTCCACAATCACATTGTTCGGTTATTAAGTATGAGCATGAGATACATAAAATATAAAGTAAAATAACACACTGAACACCAGATTTTACATGGAAAAACCACGGTGAGGATTAACTCACAATATAAAGTAGTTCTAGAACTGAATATATAAGGCTCACTACCCTGAAAGGACTCACTGTCTAGATACAAAGGCTCACTACTTATAGGGAGGCTCACTACCTACAAAAATATTTACACAAAAAAGAGCTTGACGTAAAAAATGAACTGAGAATAATCGACCTACCAAGTGTTGATATAGTTACAGTGATGCTCAATACACTAACTTAACACACTACAATATTTTCACTCACTTTCACATTTACTATTGCGTCATTAATCACACCTTTAATATTCAACCCTTTCCAATATATATACTTGATTCATCTACAAGCATCAGTTAGGTCAGCCTAATTAGATGCACTTCATATTTACAAAAAATACTAAGCTCCGAGTATTCACAAAATCAATTCAAACATCCAACACACTGCATCATGTCATCATAGACTTAAGATAAGTTGCACATACATCTACACAGAAAAAATAATCCACCATATATCACAATTAACCCAAGAAGTCAACCAGGAGTAGACTTCAATGAAAAAAAAATCAATAGAATGATTCCACTACATCGTACGAGCACTAGAGCACATACTATTTTGAATGTGCATGCCTTCAGTAACAATAATAAATTTTCCTCAACCACAACAAATAACTATCAATTGCAGAGGAATGCAGACTAGAATACCAGAGAGTGCAGCTCAAATATTGGTTTAGATACTGAACCAAAATACTGGATCAGGGACCGAATTAGACTTTTAGCAACAACATGGTGACATCAGTGACAACACAAAGCTATAGATATGTAATTCTTCTCCATTCTTCTGACAATCTCCCCCTTTTTCATTGATGACAACAGGTTCCAAAAAAAATTTGTTACTCCAATCTCTCCCAACTTTCAAAAAATCTCCAACTCTAATCTCTCCCCCTTTGACATCAATGTCAAAGGGAGACAACAATATGTAAACATGGTGACATCAAATTTTACAAAGAGATTCCAATTTCAAAAACTTTTAGCCATCCAAAGAATTTCAAACAACAATTCAATTAACTTTATCCTTTTTGGATTCCTTTTCCTCTTCCTTTTCTTCTTCACCAAAACAAACAAAACAACATAAATTGAACACTTAGGATTCAAGTAAAAATGACAGTGTTCACCTGAAACACCTTCTTGTACCTCTCTTTGAGGATTGGACCCAAATTCTTCCAATTGAATGTAGTTGAATCCATTCGTGTTCAAATTATTTCTAGTAAGCCCAACAAAGTAAAAGAAGATGACCAATATAAACACTGTCTTTCAACATCTTCTACGTTAGTGAGTATTCCATCAAGATAGTCTAACCAGACCTCAACAATCTCCTTAAGGAGCTAGAAAGTATTCACCACATCATCTCTTTATCTTTGTACAACAATCAGTTTATCTTGTAATTCTTCAACTCTCAGCCTTTGTTTCCCTTCTTTGTTTTCAAAGATATCAAAGTTCTTTCCAATGTTGTTCACTTTGGACTCAATTGCTTCAATTCTACTCATGAAATTATCTACCACAACAAACCACCTGAGACAATATTTGTAAATATCTAATATTACTTTACTGCATTTCTTTGTTTCCACAATAAGTTCAAATAGTCTTTGCTTTGCTTTAGTACATCTCTTTTCAACCAAGGCTTCAAACTTATGTCCTTCTAGACCTTTAAGTTACATTATTTATTCAACAATTTCAACTAAATTTTCTGGTAGGGAGCCAAAGATACTTTTTATTTCAATACCTTTTCAAAGTAGATAATCTACCATAGCATCATCAATTTTTAGTCTATCAGTTCAAGAGAGTCTGCATTCCATACCTCACCAATATTCTTCATTTTTCCTTTAATCAACATAGTTTGGATGTCATCTAGATCAAAGAATTTGAATCCACATGGAGATTCCTTTTCCTTCTCTTCTGAATAGACAATGATGTCTTCAATTATAGCTTTTATTTTCTTCACTTCTGGAGGGGATTCACCAATAACAACTTCCAATTCTCTTCTACTAGAGGATGAACCCACTTCCAACTGACTTGGTGTTGACATAGCAGGGAAAATATTTGTTTTCAAGGATGTGAAATAATATTTTTACACACTTACATTATTTGGGCCAATGCTTCGAGGTATCTATAGATTTTTTTCCCAATGTGAATACCATATTCCCACACAATATTTTCTCTTTTGGGTAGGGAACTGAAAAAGTAAAATACCAAGCACACAAGAAAAGATCCAAACTGAAAGGGATAACCCTCAACTAGTGACATACAAATATTTTCAAAAATATTCTTAAGCAATAGTACACACAAATCAAACTCACTATTCTCCTTAACCATCATATGTGCAATATAAACAACAATAAGCAATGTTGAACCTTCATAATTTCTAAAATAGATTTTGTAAGAAAAACCATATGGAACATACCTTACTACCACATCCTCGAGAGAGTTTATCAATAGGGCTTGAGGTTCTTTACTAATGCCAATCAATTCCTCCACATCTTTGTACTTCACAGTTTTCCTTCTAGGAAGACACCCAATACTACATAAGCTAGTAATTGCTTTGAACGCTTCCTTCGAGATTAAGTAGGATTTGTCCAATACAATACTATCATTCTTGAAATGATTCAACAAGAAAAAAATAAAATCTTTATCAGTAAACCATAAATATTCTCTCCACAAATCCATACCTATAGTTTTTATACCCTATAATTTGTTTATGTTCAGCCCTAGTTCCATTTCTTTCATCTTTCTATGATCAAATTCATCCAATTCCACTCGTTTCAACTTCAGTGGAATGACACCACTTGATTCTCTATCCATTTCTATGCTTTCTTGAATTTTTTAATTGAAACCTATTTGTTTTTCTTCTTCCCCTTCTACAAACTGAGAAAAGATTCCAGATTACCCATGATAATTTCTTCTAATTCCCTTTAGAATTGCTTTAAGCTCACTTCAAGATTGTTCTAGGGCACCTTTCAAGTTTTTCAAATTCTCAATTAATCATGAAGACCCACAAATTTAATCTTATACACCATTGAGGTTACCCTAAAAGGAATTAAATACGACAAACATCAAAAAGTTTCTAAAAACATTCTTCCTAACATAGAAAATCCTAATTTAGTCTGTAAATTTTCATGCCAACATGTTTTCCAATAGTTCCTTTCCAAAATCTCTGAATACTCATTTTTTAAATTTCATCCTCGTGCCAGCCTCTGACATGCCATACAATAGGGGGTCTTATAATTTTTCTGATAATGCTCCCCTGAAGACCATGATAGGTCTAATTACTGAATAAATCATTTGTACTAGATGAGGGAATAGACACGTTAGTAGTTTCAGGCTTTTCTTCTTCTTCCTCTTTCTTCTTCCATATCTTATTCATCTCTTGTTTGATGCAGGAGCATCCAGTGGTGTAAGGGCAATCTTGCATCACCCAAAAATAGTTAAATTTCAAGTTTCTCAAATTTTAAATGTTTTTACATTTTTGGATACCCTTTTCGTCATAATGAAATTCCCAATTTATGGTTTTTGTTTTTTGTTCCTGGGTTAAAAGATATTGTAGTTTTAGATTCCCATATTTGCACCTGAAAATCTTTTGAGTTAGATTTGAGGCACTTAGAATTTCCATAACAGCCCTGAAACTTACCAAAATTAGCATAGCCAATTTCAAGCACATTATTGACTTCAAGTACTTTCCAACGGTTCAAACGGTTCAAGAATCAGAGTCCCGGATCAAAATTTATGGCCCCATGAAGTTGGCACACTTTCTAGAAGATACAATTGCAAATGCTCTTTTGAAATTTGAACTTCATGTAAATTTTCGGTGCCAAACCGCCTAAACTCAAATTTGAATGTTATTTTGGCTCCAAACTAATGAGGAGCTCTATTTATGGGCAGGTTTCTAATTTTTGGGTAACTTTTTGGGGACAAGCTCGCATATTGCGAAAAGGTGATTCAGTAGCTTTCTGTAACTTGCATGTGTTGTAGAACTTGGGGATTTCATATCCTCTGCATGTAAGAAGCTCAATTTTCTGAATAATAAAATTATTCTCTTGTTTGTGGGCTATTTTCTAAGTCTCAGGCTGCGCCCTCATCAAGTGGTATTAGAGCGGGTTTTCTTGAGCATGTGGACAGATCGCCGTTCGTGAGGCAGTTCGCACCAGGACCGTGGTTGTGGGTCGAGGTAAACAAAGATGCCACCAAGAGTGATGCCTAGTAGGCATGGTGGTGCCAGAGGTGGTCGAGGCAGCAGAAGAGCTGGTGGAAGAGATGCACTGAGAGCCCTCCAGAGACAGATTGATGTGTTACAAGAGCAGTTGAGAAGAGGGTTAAACCCAAGGGAGGAAAGTGAGGATGAAGGAGAGGAAGAAGAAGCAATTGATCAAGACCAAATGCGGCTAATAAGGGCCATTTCGAAGATTAGGAAAAGTCCCAGAGCAGAAGTCCCCAGTTATTCTGGAAGTCTGAACCCGAAAGAGTTGATCGACAGGATCAACAAGCTAGAAGAATATTTTGAGTATGAAGAAATAGAGGACCCATATAAGGTTAAGTTTGCGGAAATGAAGCTGAAGGGCCATGCCAGTATTTTGTGGAAAGAGATCCAGTTGGAAAGAAATCAAAGAGGAAAAGACAATATCACCAGATGGGATCGCATGGTAGAGAAACTGAAGAAGCAGTTCATACCAGTGGACTATGAGTTAGATTTGTTGAAGAAATTGCAAGGGTTGAAGCAAGGAAGCTGATCTGTAAAAGAATATACTGAATATTTTCACAAAATAATCATCAGAACGGGTCACAAAAAGGCCAATAAGGAGAAGGTAGCCTGATATCTTAATGGGTTATGACCGAGCATTCAGGAGGAGTTAAGCCTAGTCAGAATGACCACTATTGAGGATGTGTATCAGTTTGCTTTGAAAGTGGAAGAGAAGTTGAACAAAAGATTTAATGGCAAGCAAAAAGGACGAGGAGGTCAAAACGGAAGGGGCAGTGCAAGACCTTTAGGAAGCTGAAATGATGATGAAAAGAAAAGTGAAGATGTGGGTACCAGTCGAAGCCAAAGGATTCACAACTTCTACAGCCCTCGTGATCAAAACAGTGGTGATCAAAGAGGTAGAGGACGAGGGAGATATGGACAAGGATCTGGAAGAGGTAGTTTCAAATAACATGTTTCTAGTGTGGTGAAGAAGGGCATCGAGCCTATGAATGTCCACAACACCAAGGAAGGGTAGACAAAAGACCAGAAGGTCATGGAAGGGTTGCACATGCAAATGAGGATGCCCAATCTAAACATTCAAATGATGTTGAAAGGGGAGAAGCCCTAGTGATTAGGAGAACCCTGGTGACTGAGGAAAAGGAACTAGAACAGAGGAAGAATTTGTTTCGCACAAGGTGCAAGTGTGAAGGAAAATGTTGTGATGTCATTATTGATGGTGGGAGCACCGATAACTTGGTGTCAGAAGAGATGGTCACAAAGTTGAAGCTGAAGAGGGAAAAGCACCCGCATCCGTATCCGATTGCCTACTTGTAGAAAGACCACAAAATTTTGGTCAATGAGCAGTGCCTAGTAAAGTTCAAGATCGGGAGCTACCATAATGAGGTACTCTGTGATATCATCCCAATGGATGCATGTCACATGTTGTTGGGGAGGTCATGGCGGGTTGATAGGCCGAGAGCTATACATGATAGTCATGCAAACTTATTCCTGATAAAGGATGTGGGTTCACATAAGTTGAAACCCCTCAAAGGAAAGGTATGAGTGCGCTAGAATTGTTATGTAGATAAAGAAAATTTTAGAAGGTATGGGAAGTATGAGTATGTGTGTTATGTATCATTCCCTAGGAGTGAGTAAGGAGGATAGTGAGAAGTTCTAGAAGAAGTTTCTGGATGTTGGATGAGTTTTAGATATTGTTTCGATAATGCACTGAGGCTACCACCAATATGAAGAGATCACCATCGATCGACTTGGTTTCTGGACAAGCTTATTGAATAAGGCAGCTCATAGAATGACTCCAACAGAAAATAAGGAGTTGAATAGACAAGTTCAAGAGTTGTTGAGAAAGGGTTTGATACGAGAGAGTTTGAGTCCATGTGTAGTACCTACAGTACTATCACCAAAGAAGGACGGGGAGTGGAGGATGTGTACAAA
>VDFB02358134.1:67859655-67895536 GCA_007258455.2 Sequoia sempervirens
AGGGGAGAGAGATAGAGAACTGAGAGAGGGAGAGGAGGTAGAAGGGTGATTTTTGAGAGAGAGAGAGAGAGGGTAGAGGGTAGAGGGTTTAAGGGTTTGGGGATTAAGGGTTTAGGGTTTATGGTTTAGGGTTATGGGTTATGAGTAGAGGGGAGAGAGAGAGGGATTCAGTGAGAGAGGGAGGGAGTGGGAGAGAGATAAAGGGTAGAGGGTTAAAAGGGTAGAGGGTATAGAGATAGGAGTGAGAGAGAGAGACCTGAGAGAGGTAGAGGGGGCAAGAGGGAGGAAGGGAGTGGGAGAGAGATATAGGGTAAAGGGTTAAGCATAGAGGGTAGAGGGTTCAAGGGTTAAGGGTTAAGAGTAGAGGGAGTGAGTGAGAGAGAGACCTGAGAGAGGGAGAGGGGGTATGAGGGAGAGTCTGTAGAGAGAGAGTAAATGGTTTAGAGTTTAAGGATTTAAAGGTTTAAGGGTAGAGGGCTAAGGGTAGAGGTGGAGAGACATGGGGTGAGAGTGAGGAAAGGTCCTTAAAGAGGGGGTAGGAGGGAGAGATGAGAGAGAGAGAGAGGGAAAGAGATAATATTTAAATATTTTATATGTTAGTAATATTAATTAGTTATATAATATTTTATATATTAGTAATATATATATATACATTAAGTAAAATATAGAAATAATATTTAAATATTATACATAATAATATAATATATTATATATTAAATTATAAACTATATTTTATATTCTCAAGTAGATATATTAAAATAAACTATAAAATATTTATTGCATTTTATAAATCATATATTATAAAGTGTATAAATTTTTTTAAATCATATATAAACCAAATCAGATATCCGTTTTGAAACGGATATCCGATTTGGTTTATATATGATTTTAAAAAAAATTATACACTTTATAATATATAATTTATAAAATGCAATAAAAAACGGATATCCGATTTGAAACGGATATCCGATTTGAAATATCCGATCGGATATCCGATTTCAAACGGATATCCGATATTTCTAACACATAATTTATTGCCTAGGGATTAGCCTCGGGCTTGCTTTGGTATTTGGCTTGGACATGCCAATCCTAAGAAGTCAACGCAAAAAATGTGTTTGACAACTTACCTTATTTTTCTAGACTTCGTCCATGTGGCTGACGACTTTATTTTTAGCCAAAATTGATGAAACGAAAAGGGTTTGTAGAAGAGACTCTCATCTTTCCACCAATATAAATTATTCATTACTTTTAATTTAATAAATAATTATTATTTATTTTCTTTTAGAATTACGACTAAAGTCCTGATTGATAGGCTGATTGAAAAACATCTATAACTTTCAAATGGTATTATATTTTTTGAATCCAAAATATGTGTCACATTCTATGCATACTATAGGATTAAAAAAAATTGAATTTTATGAGGTTTTAACCAAGTTAAGGTGGTCAGACATACGAGTTTTTATATTTTTTAAAAGTTGTAATTAAAAATTCATAATTAATTATTTACTTGGAAAAAATTACAAAAAATACGTCATTTGGACATGAGTCCTCTACTTATATCTAAAATCTCATAAAAAATATTATCATTTTATTATGGGGTGGTCAGACACCTACTTCTTATTTTTTTCCTGAAATTTAAGTAATACTGCATTGAAATTTCAAATTTTCACCAAATAGATTTTGTTTAAAAAAAATTAACCTAGTAGTTTAGAAACTACATTAAATTTCCCACATATTCTATTCTTACATATTTTTGAAATAATATAGATAACTTATTCAGATTTTTACGTCAAGTTGCCTAACTCTGATTTTTTTGAATTTTCATTGCCACTTAAGGGCCTGTTTGGCCTACCATGATCCTACACATGCCCGGATACAATATGTTTCTAGTCATTTGGACTCTTGCTATGACCATTTCACTTGGGGGTTTATCTAAGATAATAGATGTGGAATCTTTAAATTTAACTTCAAACCCATTCTCACTCATTTGGCCTACACTCAAGAGATTTTGTTTTAGGTTATGAACATAATAGACATTATGAATATCCCTCTTTTCATTTTTCTTGTTTACTACTATAACAATACCTCTTCCTAGAGCATGTACCAAATGGTCATCTCCTAACTTGATCTTGGACATGACTGTGTCATCAAAACTAGTGAAATTTTTTTTATTACCTATCATGTGATTGCTGCAGGCACTATCCAATAGCCACATGTCTTCATTGTTATTGTCTTATGTTGCTGAGCATGATAGAAACATTGATGGGGTTCCTTCTTCGACTGAGTTGGACACATAAACTCTGCCCCTGTTCTGATCTGCTTGCTTTTTTCTGCACTCACTCTCATAGTGTCCAGATCATTTATAGTAGTAGCATTGTATATTTGACTTATCATATCTACCTCTTCCTCTGTTTCTCCTGCCTCTTCCTGTTTGGTTTTGAGGCTGTGACAAAGACTCCTCCAGCTGATTCTCAACAATGGAAGAGGTTCGACCTCTTCTTCCTTTGCCTCTACCGCTTCTGCCTCTTCCTTTACTGATTGTGGCTTGTGTTTGTAGGGTAGTTTCCAAGGATTCATTTTTATTCTGCATTCTGGACTCATGGTTCAACATTGAACCAGTCAACTCTTCTATGGAGTACTGAGAAAGATCCTTACATTCCTCGATTGTAGTCACCAACATATCATATGAGTGTGGAAGATTTCTAAGAATCTTCTCCACAACTTTCCTGTTTGTGATTTCTTCACCATAGGCTCTTAGCTGATTTACTACATCCATGGCTTGAGACATGAACCGATCTACAGTTTTTGTGTCCTTCATTTGCAAAGTTTCAAAATTTTTCCTGAATATCTGCAACTTAGCATTTTTTACCTTATCAATTCCTTGATATGCAGTCGCAAGTATCTCCCAAGCTTGATGTGCGTTGGTTGCTGCTGCTATTTTGGGAAAGATGGAGTCCTCAACTCCATTGTGTAGATTCCATAGGGCTCTAGAATCTTTCCTTTTGTTCTCTGCATTCGCATTCCTTTGTGCATTGGTCATTGCAACAAGGTCATTTGCACTGGGTTCTTCATATTTGGTGACTATGACCTCCCAACATTCCAGGTTTTTAAAATAACTTTTCATTTTGATGGCCCACATGGCATAATTCGTATCATTTAGTATTGGTCCCTATGTGCTAGGGTTGCTAGTGGATGCCATGACTATTCAAATCTGTTCATCCTTTTCTTATGCTAATAAACAAGATCTTGTTTCAAAAGTGAGATACATTATTACCTTAGCCTACTCTTCTGCTGAAGAAAACCTGCTTGCACTGGTGTGTTTTCACTATGGTGGGTTTTGTCTTTGCAGAGGTCGAACTTGACTGGTTCATCTCAACACCTGACTGTGCTGCAAGCTACACATCTGGAACATATCTCTTTGCCTGGGAACACAACCGTTAGCTCTGATACCATGTTAGTATTTTAGAAGAGGCAAAAATATTCACAAAAGTTAGATTGCATAACATAAACTGATATGGAAAATACAGAGCAAAAAAGGATGGAGCGTTCGAGCTCATTAATGTTCACAATAAATACCATAACTAACTACTTGACTACTATGCATGAACTTAACAAAAAACAAAGACATGAGTGACGTTTATATGTGGCATCAATAATTACATCTAACAGGGAAGTTATTTCAGAGAGGAAAATGGGAGTGGTTATTTACAGGAAAAACATGGCTTTAAAAGCGGAGGTATTGAAAGTAATCAGGAAGGAGAATGTATTTTTCTATGGATGATTAATATACCATCACTCTCCACAACCATTACTATGTCTTCCCTCAATTTACAAAAATCTTAAATGCAATTAATTATGGATCATTTTGTAAACTTTTTTTTTCATTCTTTTATCTCTAGTCAAATTAAGAGTTATATATCTATTTTTATATTCATGTTGTTTCATGTCTTCATTTCGAAGTAAAAATAATTTTTCATTAATTATTTAATCTTACTCACTATTTAGTTGCAATTACTTCGTCCACTTCAAAATGAGCTTTACATATTTATAATCATTTTTATAACCGAATTCCTTATCGAGTGCACATCTCTAGTCATAACCTTTCTTTGCATAATACATGTATCAACCGATGATTTGTTCAATCTAAATTTTAGTTGATCTTTCATTATGGAATAGGGCATGTAGAGTCTTTTCATTGGGTGTACAATATGTAACTCGATTACATTGAGTGGCCTTTATTTGTTGTTATGTTCCTGATATCGAAGGTCTAATTCTTTCCTTGTTCGGTGTTGGAAAAATTCATAGCGGTGCTGGAGAAATTCATAGCGGTTCTGCAACAACCTTATTTTTAACACTTTCAATGGTTTTGAAGGTGTTTTATGTTGATCTTTTCATGTACATTATCATACTTTAGCATTTACAGCGTGAACGATTAATTCCGTTCAGGTAAATGATTTAGCCTCAGATCTCATTATGTTCTTCAGCTGGCTAAGGTCAGTTTCTCAACAATTTAGCAGTCGTCATTGATGTCCTTCTCTTTATTAAACATTCATTATTGATAAATATTTATGAAAAAAAAATTGTTTTATTGTTTTAATACTCTACTTAGTCTGACGACATGAATATATGAACATATGTTTATTGGATGAATTCTTGTAAAGTGTGTTCTGCATTTGTGTTAGTTTATTTAGAAGATCATTATTTTATTGTTCTTGTGTTTAATTACCTCCCAAAGTGTCAGATTATTTATAAATATAAGTAATTCCAATACATCTACATTAGCACCACATCGAATACACTTGCATTGAAGAGAATTGTTCTTTACTAAAATATCTTTCCAATAAGAAAATCACTTACTTTATAACATGGATTCCACATAGCCTTTATTATCTAAACTTGCGGATACTAAATCCTAGTTTATGTGCAAAAGCTGAATCATCATTATCTAAATCAGATAGTAGAATGAATAAATGTAATTGTTGAAAAAGCTTGATGAAAATAAGACTTTAACCCTCTCATAGTGGGAGATACGACTTCCAAAAACAAAATTTGATCGCCACCCATTGAGAAAGAAGCAAGCGCCATGTCGTTTAAGCCTTTGAATCCTCTAAAAAAATTGCTTATAAATTGTTTAGTGCAAAGGAGAAAATAAAATATAAAAGGGATAATCAAGGTGGGAAAGATGAAAGTAGTTACACATTAAAATGAAGAAAAATGGTGCGGGCAGTGTTCCTTTCTTTTGCTTCTAGGGTTTTGGACCCAAATGGAAAGAGACCAAAGACCACTTGTCAACCTTTTACAAAAGAACAAACCCTTGATATTTCATTGCAAAGAAGATTGTAATTTGACCAAGGGAACATTCTAGTTATTGGATAATGTCTAATGTGGGGTTCATTACAAAGTGTAAACTTGGAAATGAAAATGTTTGAAAACAAAATATGATATTCAAAATGACCTAGAAATACAAGTAAAATGTAACAGAAAACTATGAAACTAAAAGTGTGCACCTAAGAAACTGAAGACAGAGTGGAGATCTGGAATCCTAAAAAATATGTTATTTATGCTGACTAGGACTCATATGCTAAGCCGAGAAAATTAGTCCAAGTTTGGGTAAACTGCGTCGGAATAGGTTTTAGACAAATGGGTACTCAGATCTGAAAAAATACCTGATAGATAGGTATAGTGGGACTCATTCGCCAATATTGGCGTATCAATCCACTTTTTCTTTTTTGGATATTCAAAGGTAGATTATGTATCTCTTAATTTTCTTTTCTATTCCTGATTCATATTTGGGTCCGAAATTGCAAAATTTAGCCTGTACACCTTCTCTAAACTTCTCCAAGGTTTGATGGCAACTTTGACAACATTGAGATGCTTTAACAAATTGATGAAATTTTTTCCAATCATTCTCATTGATAAATCTATAATCTAGACATGCAAATCATATGCAAATAGAGGGGAAAATATCTGGAGTTAGTGAGTAGGGGTTTTCCTTGGTCAAACCCCTTGTTGGTAATTAAACCCTTGAAATAGAATGAAATAGAATAGATAATGATGAATGAAAAAATAATGATGTTGCAACTCACCAAACCCTTGCAATAAGGTGTTGTAAACATGTAAGTGATGGCTCTAATGGATGTGGATTTGAACTCTTGCTTGATGTTGATAGATCTTGAACATAATGCTTGCTTGAATCACACAATTCCTACACCAAAATTGTTAGCTCTAAAACAACATGATGTAAATAATCTTTGACACGATGGAAGACACTTGAGGAGTGCTCTTAAATGCTTGATAATTTTCCCTTGAAATCCTTGAATTCTCTTATGGATGCTCAAATGCTCTTGTGAACTCTTGATTGAATTCATGAATGCTTGGGATGAGAATAAGTGAACCTTGTATTTATACCTAATTATGCAAGAATTCTCAAAAATAACACTACAAGCTAACATCAAATCTAGGAGAATAAAATCCCATCAAAAATTGATTTAAATTTGAATTTGGTCACACAAGACTCATTCGGCCAAGGTTGTGAATAAGTCCTATCACACATAATGTATGGGACCAAAAATGAAAAGTGTCTAGAAATGTGTGAAATCTGCATCGAGGCCAGAAAGACCTAGGTGGGACTCATTCGCCCAATGTGTTGAATGAGTTACAAACACTAAACTTGGGCCACACAAGCTAGGAAAACCTGAATTATGATTGGTTGCTGATTATTGTTGACATTATCCTCAAAAAGATACAGTAAATGAGGCTTGTGGATGCAAAATGGGGCCAATTAAACCATAAGAAAGCCAAATTATTAAAGAAAATCCTAGAGGAATGTGAAAGTGTGTTACAACACTTTACAATACTCAACTAAGGCAAGGGTTAAGATTAATTATGATTGATAAAACCCTAGAAAAGTGTGAAAGTGAGTTACAACACTTCACAATACTTTTGAAAGGAAACATTAAATTCCATTAGTTCACAAGGGCCAAAGACTTAATGTGAATGTGTTATCTACATTACGACAAAAAATCAAATAAAAATTAAACCACAATCCACAAGGAGGGCCCAAATGAGTGCAAAAAATGTTAAAGGATCCTTTTCTTAACACTACATTTAGCCCCCACTTTATTGAGATGATCAACCCACTTCAAACTCACACTAAAGTAGACAAACACGCACCAAGATGGGTTCCAATGAACCAATGCTGAAAATATGATACAACAAAGGAACATACATGAAAATGATATAAAGAATAGTGACAAGGCCAAACATACACTTCCAACGATGAAAAAGAGAAAAGAAAAGAAGGAAAGAATGCATTGAATCAAGATTTGACCATTTTTCCATCACAATGTGGATTAGATCTAGGTTCTTTGTCTAGAAAAAATGCAAACTCACTCTACGGTGATGGAAATCCTAGCTATTTGTTGGGTGAGAAGTCCTAAAAGGTGAGAAACATACACTCATGGTTGGTATGCAATCAAACACACGCAAGTGGATATGGGGAAATTCATGCCTCAGATTGGGCTTCCTACTCAACTATACGAAAGTTATACCTCCTAAAAACTTTAATAAGGTGCCACGTAAAAAAATGACTTTTGAGTTTCATGAAGAAAACAAAACTTCATATGCTAGGAGCTCATGAACAAATGCGATGACACCATAGGCATGCAAGTTGTGCTATGCAAGGTGGCCATATAACAATAAATGCAAAAATGAAATATGCAAAGAATGTTCAATGGAGTCTTTCTTAGTTCATGCAAGGTCTTTATTTTAGGGAACATTGTGCCTAATGTCTCGAAGAGAGGACCAATTACATAATAGAAAATTCACAACTTAGGGGATGGAGTGTATTGCATCAAACCACAAAGAGGAATGTAATATGCTAAGAGAGATCACACACCTAAAGGTAATTACACCAAATGTCATCCACATAGCGACAAACACATCAAATGAAGTAAGAAGGTTGCACTAAGAACCAAGAAAAAGGAAAATGCAAAAGAATAATGCCAATGTCTGCCCCCACTATAAATAAATTGCTAAACACCATGCTATGAGAAATTACTTTAAAGTAACAAATGAAAAATAAAAACAAGAAAGAAGACATGAGAGCCAACTTGGAAAGCCCTATGCCAAGTCATATGTTTTTGAGTAAAGTTGCACCATGCGAGAGAAAAAGAAAAGAATGGGGTTTCCCCCAAAATGAAAACACCAAACACATAAGGGATCTATGGATTTGGGGTTAGTATGATCTTTGCTACATTGTTTTTAGAAAGCTTGGAACTTCCATCATCCCCCAAATACACATAGATCTAGAAGAATGACATAAAGAGATCAAAAACAAAGAAAAACCTTTTGGTTGAACATGGAAGAGACATAGCATGTCTCGATGACTTGCATCTTCCCAAAAAGAAAAACACAAGACAAATAAGAAAAAGAAGAGGTGAAAGAAAAAGCTTTTGGGCCAAAAAGAAAGAGACATGGATCTCTCAATGCCTTGCATCATCCCCAAAAAGAAAACACAAGAAAAATATAAAAATAAAAAGCCAAAGAAAAAGAAAGCCTTTTGGGTCAACATGAAGGAGACATGAATGTCTCAATGCCTTGCGTCCACCCAAAAGAAAAACACAAGAAAAATATTTATCATTTAAGCTCGTGGAAGATAAAAACAATTTGTTTAATTCATTATGCACCTCTTTGTTGATTTTAGTAGTCTTCTCATTATCATTCAAGTTAATCACAAGAGGAGGACAAATGATAATGTCAATTGAACAGTTCAAATCTTGTTGTGATTGGTGTGTTGGTTCATATTGTTGCAGTTGGAGAGGAGGGCCATCATGCATTGCTTCAATCAAGTTCACATTTTGATTTTCTTTATTTAATTCTTCATGTAACTTGCGAGCAAGGGCACAACATCTATTTCTATGCTCTCTAGCACCTCTATCTCTTTTTATTTTGTTTTCAAGTAGTGTTTGTGTAGGAGTGAGTTGATCAACCATAAGTTGATTTTCTTCCCTAAGGGGAGGAATGGAAGGAACCACAGGAAGTTCAACCACTTTTTCTTTTTCCTTGTAAACTTGTTTTATTCTAGGGGGTGTGATGGGATTTCTTCCATTGTCTCTTGGTCTTTTGGAGGATGTAAGTGAAGTTTCTATTTTAGCTTGGTCTTGGATGTGTGATTCTTGTTTAGGTTGAATCATGGTTTTGTCTAAGAAGGGAGGTTCAGAGGTGGATGGGGGCATGTTTCAAAGAGATAATTTTGCTATCCTTTTTTCCTTGAACTTTTGATAGGACAAGAAAAAGAAGTCTTCCCTTGGCTTGATAGGTTCCATGGGCTTAGGAAAAAAGGCATCTAGAGAAAATTTAACTTTAGATGACAAGGGGTTGAATCCACTATGGTGAACAGTGAATATCTCATTTTCAAAGGGAATCTTTAAGCATTTATGCACAACCGAAGGGATAAATTTCATGGAGTGAAGCCATTGGTGGCCTAGCTTTACATGAAATTAGTCTAACTATGGGATGATGGATAAAGTGACATCTAATATTTTTGGTCCTATTTGCAATGGTAGGGTCATTGATCCTATCGCAGGGCACACAAATCCATTATGTTTCTTGACCCATGCTTTCGTTCTATCATATTCATCTTGATAGAGTTCATGAAAAATTAGAAATTCCTCAGTGATCACATTCTCTCCATAGGTGAGATCTATTGGTATCTCATTAGTGGGCTTGTCATAGATATGACCGGCTATGTAGAAAGGACCATTGGGAAAATGTTTAAGTATATCCTTGGAAGAGAAAGCAATGTCAAGAGAATTCTTAGGTAAAACCTTATGAGGGATGATGTCTATCACCCCTATAATTTCATTCATATGATTGATATTGATAGAATTATATAAAATAGAAGCATTGTTTTCATCATCTGTATCAACATTCATCACATCATTATTTGTATTTTTGCTAGCTTTGACAAATGAAATATTGTGTTTTGGCATTGGGTTGGTAAAAATTTGTAAATTTTGGTTCGAAGGGGCAACATACGTATTGCCTTGATTGCTAACACCTCCAATGGATAGATAGCCAAAATCAATGAGGTATTGCACAAAATGTTTAAGATGCTTGCAATGTTTCGTGTCATGTCATTTTTCAAGTGATAGTTGCTATAAGCATTGCATTTAAAGCTTGGGGTTAAAGGCTTATTAGGGTCGAGGGTTTTGACAATTGGCAAGGTGATCATTTGTTGTTCTATTAGTTGGGTTATTGTGTTATGAAGGGTATTGGGTAAGGGAGTGAATATTATTTTTGGCTCACCATAAGTAAAGGGTACTGAGTTTTTGACAAGAACTACTAGGTTATTGAAATTTTGAGTTTGTTTCTTAGGAGGATTGAATTGAAGGAACCCTTTATTTTGTTTTCTAAAAGGTTGGGAATCGTTTTGGTTTATAGGTTTGGATCTTTCAATTTGGCTAGAAGTGGACTTTGTATCTTGACTACTAACCATTTTTTGATAATTGTGGAGGGTAGTGCACAAGTGCATGAAGGATGGGAATTTCATCATGGTCATCTTTTCTTGAATCCTACTTTGTAAATTTTCTATGAACATCTTTTGAAGGTGTGGATCAGGAACCTTGACATCAATTTTGGAATAAAGTGATTAATAGCATGAGATAAAATCATTTATCTTTTCTTCCTTTTTTTGCTTGCATCTCATGAAATAAGCCAAGGTATTTTTGGGGGTCATATGCACTTGGAAATGGTTTACAAATGCATCAACAAGTCCATTAAAGGAATGAATTAGACCAGTTGGTAAAGAAGAAAACCATTCCAAGGTAGTATCTTTCAATGATCTAGGAAATTTTTTTGCCAATAGTTTATCGTCAAGGACAAAGTCACTACATAAGGTAGCGTAGGAATTAACATGGCTAGAAGGATCTCCCTTCCCTTCATACTTCCCAAATCTAGGCACCTTTGTACCTTGTGGCATCAGTGCTCACAATATTTCCAATGATAATAGGCTATTTTTGATATAATATGTAGGTGGACCATTTTGATTATGGTTAATGGTGGAAATTTTCTTTGGAAGAGATGAAATAGTTTAAAAAGGTTTTGTTATGAAAGGGTCAATGCTTGTGTGATTGGATAGAAGTGAAAGTGGTGATGGAGTGTTTGTGTTTGTAGGAAAAGTCAATGGAATTCTTATAGATGGTATGATAGGAGATATAACCAAAATGAAATGAAGAAAAATGGTGGGGGCAATGGTGCTTTCTTTTGATTTTAGGGTTTTGGGCCTAAAAGGAAAGAGCCAAAAGACAACTTTCAACTTTTCATTCACGAGAAAACCATTGAGATTTCAATGAAAAGGAGATTGAAGTCTAACAAAGGGGAGGTTCTAGGGATTGGATAATGTCTAATGAGGATTCAACACCAAGTGTAAACTTGGAAAAGATAATGTTTGAAAACATAGTGTGATATGCAAAATGACCTAGAAATGCAAATAAAATATAACAAAATACTATGAAATTGGAAATGTGCACCTAGGAAATTGAAGAAGAGATAGTGGAGTTCTAGAATCCTAAAAATCTGTTGTTTGTGCTGATTGGGACTCATGCAACATGCTGGGCGAATTAGTCTAATTTCAAGTGAACTATACCAGAACAAGTTTCAAACAAATGGGTATTCATAGCTACAAAATTCCCTAATAGATAGGTTTAGTGGGACTCATTCTCCAATAGTGGTGAATAAATCAACTTATGCTTTTTGGAAATTCAAAGCTATATTTTGTAGCTCTCATTTTGATTCTTTGTTCCTGACTCAAATCTGGGTCTAAAACTGGAAAATTCTACCTGTGGAGCTTCTCTAAGCTTCTCCAAGGTTTGATGGAAACTTTGACAACATTGAATTGGTTTAACAGCTTGATGGCTACTTTTCCAATTTTTATCCTTGATAAATCTACAACCTAGACCTACAAATCACATGCAAAGAGAGGGAAAAATGTTCTGGAGTTTTCTGTGGTCAAACCCCTTGTTCGTAATTAAACCCTTGAAATAGAATGAAATATAATAGATAAGGATGAATGAAAAAATAATGATGTTGCAACTCACCAAACCCTTGCAATAATGTGCCACAAACATGTAAGTGATGGCTCCAATGGATGTGAACTTGGACTCTTCTTTGACATTGATAAATCTTGAATGCAATGCTTGCTTGAATCACACATTCCCTACACCACAATTGTTAGCTCTAAAACAACATGATACAAATAATCATTGACATGACGGAAGAAACTTGAGGAATGCTCTTAAATGCTTGATAATCTTCCCTTGAAATTCCTTGAATGCTCTTATAGATGCTTAAATTCTCTTGTGAACTCTTGAATGAATACTTGAATGACTATGATGAAAATGAGTTAATGAGACTTGTATTTATACTTAACTATGCAAGAATTCCCAAAAATACAACACTAGAAGACAACATTATTCCTAGGAGAATAAAATCCAACTGTAAATTTGATTTAAATTTGAATTTTGGTCACATGGGACTCGTTCACCCAAGGTGGTGAATGAGTCCCATCACACATAATGTATGGGACAAAAAATCAAGTGTCTAGAAATCTGTGAAACCTACATCAAGAAAAAATAACCTAGGTAGGACTCATTCACCCAAAATGGTGAATAAGTCACAAACACTAAATCTGGTCCACACAAGTTAGAAACACCTTAATTATGATTGGTTATGGATTGGTGTCAGGATTATCCTAAAAAAAGATGTAATAAATGAGGCTTTTGGATCCAAAATGAGGCCAATTAAAGCATAAGAAATCCAAATCATTAATGAAAAGTATAGAGGAATGTGAAAGTGTGTTACAACGCTTTACAAAACTCAAATAAGGAAAGTGT
The DNA here is from genome assembly GCA_007258455.2 of Sequoia sempervirens. Lineage (NCBI taxonomy): Eukaryota > Viridiplantae > Streptophyta > Pinopsida > Cupressales > Cupressaceae > Sequoia > Sequoia sempervirens. The sequence goes on from VDFB02358134.1 coordinate 67,872,549, forward strand.
TAAGATTAAATATGATTGATAAAACCCTAGAAAAGTGTGAAAGTGTGTTACAACACTTCACAACACTTTTGCAACACACCATTAAATTCCATTAGTTCACAAGGGCCCAATACCTAATGTGAATGTGTTATCCACATTACAACACTAAATCAAGGCAAGATTAAGCCAAAATCCACAAGGAGGGCCCAAACGAGTGTGAAAAATGTCAAAGGATCCTTTTCTCGACACTACACACATTCCTCGTCTTGAAGTAATTGAAACTACAGTAGAGGTTGCAAAATTTGCTATTAAAGTTTTCCAACACAAGGGCGAGTAATCCTATCAATGTCAATATGAATTGGAATAACAATTAGAGACTTGAGGTATGATTGGAGAATGCTCGTAAAATAGTACATGAATTCTAGCTCCAGCATAATTGTTGCCAAAATAAAGGTGAGGATCTAGCTGCTTGCATATTTAGCTACACCCAATTGCACGATTACCCTCCACAATGTTAGCTTATTTATTTGTAAGGTATACTTAAATGTTTGGAAGATTTATGATAGCCATTAAAAGCACTACTTTATTTTAGTAAATTAAGGTATGTAGCACTTCATCCGAATGCAGGTACTCTTGGCATCAATATATGTTTTTCTTCTATTATTGTCTCCCAATCATTCTTTTCTTTTATATTAAAATAATATTTAATTCAATTCTTATAAAGAATGAAAGTGTATGCACAATCATTTATAAAACTCTTTCTATAGATGCATATTTTGGAAAAATGCAAAATGAGGGTCTTGTGCAAATAGATCTTGCTATGATAATATAAGTTGTTTACACTTCTTTGTTAGGGATGACATATTTTTGGTTACCTCATGTTCCGTGAATCTTGAAATGATTACTTGAGTGAAACAAATATGAACTCAAGGATTTTATAGCCATTTTAAATAGTAGCATAAAATTATCAGTGATTTATTAGCAGCATTTCTATTCTTAATTGTTTTAAATCTAGAATAGGTGGTAGCTTGTATGCATGTTCTAATTGATCCTCAATAGAATGTTTCTTTTATCTAAGTATTTGTTTGGTTATTTTTATGAATTCAGGAAATGATGATTCAATAAAAGGCTCTATTGTTATTTCTAAATGATAGGTGTTATTATGGATTGGAATAAACAAGCAGCTCAACTGTAGTTGTATTTGGTATCTAGTACTTTAAATTTGGCCTCTATTTCTTGTCATGTGTTGGAAAAAAATGATTATTTGTTGTCATTTATATTTACTTTAAAGATTCTCAGTAATATGGTGTACTATTTTATTAGTTATCTAATGAATTTAATTAGTTAGTTGTTGTTTATTCGTCCATTTTAATATAGATTCTATAGTAACAAAACGTTATGTGAGATAAATTCTTAGCATGCAATTCTTATGTAAATGGGGTATTATGGAATGATTAATAACTGTATTTTTTATAAATAAGCACTATCAAATGGGGTAGCACCCATGTACATCCAAACCATATGGCTTGCCAGGCTAAAAAATAATCTATAACAACAAAAAGATCACAGACACACCCAAGCCATCCAATCATCTTCATAATAACAGGTAGCGATAGATCACCGCCAAAAACCTACCCACCTCCAATAACTTCACTAGAATGCCCTCACTGAGCCATGAATGGCTAGAGTCCATATATTTGGAGAAAGCTTCCACATTGGAATTTACAACCCCAGCCCTAAACACTTCCTAGACATTTACCATGAAATTATCTTGTGCCTCCCCACGCTGTTGTAGCGCTTCCATTTCATAAAATTTGCCTTCATCCTCCTTGGCATCAAGGTAGAAAAGATCAAAGAAGAGTCTCAAATGGCTGACCAAGCCATCTGCGAAAAATGCCAGAGTTGCATTTTCCATAGCATGGGCATTGGTAGCCACCATGAAACTATTGAATAACTTAATCGTCCTCTCCTGATAGCTTGATAAATTGACCAGGGGTCTAATCACAACCTCATAAAAATTCCCATCACACCAAAGATGCTCCTCCTTCAACACACCCGAAGCCAAATCCACTAATGCAGAATGCACCTCTGGGCTATGAGTGGTGAAGAGTTGACCACAATGCTTTGCAAGAGACTCATTGGAGCAAAGGCAACTTAAGCTAAATTAATGCACCATCTTAGAATTTCGGCAACCCACACCAGCTCTCAAATTTTTTTGAATGCACACTAAATCATCAACAATGAATAGATGTAGCAATTGAGCCAAGTCCCATGATCAACAACTATTGTAGTGACTGCCTGCCAATCCTTACACCAAATCCAAACCAAATCCTAAACAGTGCTAGCACTTGAAGGCATGTGTAGCATATATCATGTCATCCATTCATGATATCTAGGATATATATGGAATATTAGCTTGACTCCCATTGCAATCTTCGTCAATGATCTCCTGCAACCCTAACCAATGCCGCATGGTGGAATCTGCAGTCACCCAATTTTCTTGATGCACTCCCCAATTTTCCAAAAAGTATGCTACTTTATTTGCTTCCCTATAGACATGTACTAGGGAGAATTTGTTAAGCTTTGCTAGGACCTCCTTAATTGGTGCAATCCAATCACCAATTTTCCAATTTGGTGATTTCCCCAAGGTCATTTCCTTAACACATAACTGTGAATCATCCTTGATTTCCACTGAATCTATGCCATTTTGAATGCATAGCCATAGGCCTAACCACAAAGCTTCCATCTCAACTAAATTGTTGGACCAAACTCCCAAGTTCTTCGATGCCACCCATACACATTCGCCACTTGTGTCTTTGATTATTCAACTAGCCCGTGCAAGGCCAGGATTACCCTTGGTAGCCCCGTCAAAATTTAGCTTCCATTTTAAATGAACTAGATGAATTCAGTGTACCTCTTTCCTATTGACTTTGCTTGCTCTCAGTGCTGTGGCATTTGAAATTTTGAGATCATTCCAAGCCTTCTAAATCTCCTCATCCCACCTTGAGAATTTTTCCTTGGAACCAATGTTGGTTCTATTATTTGTAGTCTCAATTATGGCACATTGGATGTTTACTATGAGTTTCTTGTAGTTTAGGGATTCATCCTTGAAGATGTTTATATTCCTCTCCTTCCATAGGTTCCACACTACCAATGGAGGTGCCATTATCCAAATCTCATACCAATAACAATTATTGTTTTCTATCGGCCAGCTAGTTAAAAAATTGTAGTGCTTGTAGTGTCTTGGACCTTGATAGCGAAAGGTCCCTTGCAACCAATCCCAACCTGACGTAGGCACTATACATGAAAGAAACAAGTGATACATGCTTTCCTCTACTTGCTTGTAAAGTTGACATCTAGACATGCCAACTATCCCAATCTCTTCAATCTTTCTCCAGTTAAGTAACGCTGATGCAAGGCCACCCAAAGAAAATCTCCTACTTTAGGTAGCACTTCCCACTTCTAGCATAGAGTATCCATACAAGTATTCTCCTTTATTTGTGTGATTTCAAGGTGGTATCCCAATTTGGTTGAATAATCAAAAAACGCATCCCCACATCAAATTATTGTGTCCTCCTTATTACTTAGGTTGACCATCCTATTACTTAATTCTTGAGTCACTGCATCCTTCAATTCTTGTGGAAATGGCAATTATTCAACATCTATCCATTTGGAATGACCACCCAAAGAGACATCTTCCCTTCGAATATAGTCCACCACCTTGAGGTTGAATTCCACCTGCAACCTACCCACATGTTGATCCATGTCTAACAACTCTCTCAAAATTTTATAGCCATTCCATGAGTCCATCCAGAATAGTTCCTACCTACCATTCCCAATCCTCCATGAAAGGTGGCATGTTATCTATGGCATAAAATTTCTTATATATCTCCATACTATTGAACCACCTTCAATGTTTGCTACTATTATAATTCTTGAAGGCTCTGAGTTATCCAAATATTTATTCTGTAGGATCTGACACCACAACTTTTTGGGTCTCTTGTACATCTTCCAAATGAGTTCGGTACCCAAGGCAATTTTTTGCAATCTAATCTTATGCAACCTAGCCCCACCATCTTCTTTTGTTTTGCAAGAAGTGTCCCATCCAATAAGTGGTATTTTCTTGTTACTTTTTGATCCTTCCCATAGGAACATTTTTATAACTCTATCCATATCATTCTCCACCTTCACTAGGGCTTCATAGCATGACATTGTATAAATCAAAATTGCATAAAAGACTGCCTTTTCCATTGTAATTCTCCATGCCAATGTGAGCCAATTATTTTTCCACACCATTACCTTGTGTCTACATCTACCAACCACCTCCTCCTAATGTTTCACCTTGCATACCCATTCAAATATTTGCACACTAAGGAACTTTTTTGGAAACTTCCCCACTTTGAATCCCAAGATTCTGATGATGGCCTATTGCAGATGAAGCATTGTGTTTAAAAAATAGACACATGACTTATCCTTATTCATTTTTTGTCCTGATTGCACTTCATATTTGATGAGCACTTCTTTGATGCCTCTAGCTTCCCTTATGATGGCTTCATTGAGCAATGTGGTATCATCAACAAATTGGGAATGAAGGACTAGGTTGATGTTCAGTACCACTCACACCCTTCTCCATTACATACATTGGCTTCTATTTCTTATGGCACATCTAAGAGATTTGTCGATGATCACAAAAATGAATGGTTATATGGGATCACTCGGTCTGAGGCCATTGATGGCCTGAAAAAATAAATGAAGTGTTCCATTGATAGAGACCAAAAAATAGAATGAAGAGATGCAATGGAAGATTATATCACACTAGTAACTATCGAACCTCATCTTTTTCATGACCTCCAAAAGGAAGGTCTAGCGTACTTTATCATATGCCTTGCTAACATCCAATTTAATAATCATCCCCACCTTCCTGCTTGACTTGAGAGTATGGATAGCCTCATTAATACATAAGATATTGTCTATGATTTCCCAACCAGGTACAAAACCATTATGTTCTATAGATATAATCTTCCCTAGTACTAATTTGAGTCTATTAACAAGGACTTTGGCTACCACCTTATAAATGGTATTACACAACAAGATGGGTATGTAATCATTAAAGGAATAACATTTAGGCTTTTTTGGAATCAAAGGAATCACCGAGTTGTTCAAATTCTTAAAAAACCTCTTGGTCTTACAAAAGTCCTTGAAAAGCTTCCAAAGATCATCTTGAATGAAGCTCCAACAATTCTGAAAGAATCTTGTCATGAATCCATCATGTCCTGACGCTTTATCAAGATGTGACTAGAATAGAGTGATCCTAACCTCCTCTTTGGTAATCAATTCACACAATATCTTATTGTCCACTTCACTAACTTGATTGCTTATTGAGTGAAGGAAGCAACCGCCAATCTCCTATTAAGACTAGCCACCAAGAAGGTGAATAAACAACTCAATTGCAGCCTCACCAACCTTAGACCCACCACGTGCTCTGTGACCATCAAGATTCTAAATTTATTTTATCTTATTAGCTACTCTCTTGGCCAGTATCAAAGCATCAAAAAATTTGGAGTTTGAATTGCTCTTGCTTAGCCAGACCTCCCTTGATTTATCCCTCCAAAGTATTTCCTCCCTCTTCAGTAGCTCGGCAAGCTTCACCTTCAACTCTTTCTCTTAGAGGAAATCCTCATTCTTCATGTCTTCTCTGATAACTTTTTCATTAAGGGCTTCCAACTCATCTTCTACATTGGATTTTTAAACAAAAATGTTTTGAAATTTCACCCTATTCCATTTTCTAAGCTTTTTCTTGATGATCTATAATTTCTTAACCAATTTGAAGTTGATTGAGCCCCCACCTTAGCTTCCTTCCTCCAGTATTCCAATAGGCATAGAAGAATAGGGTCCTACTACCACATATTTTGAAATTTGAAACTTTCTTTTTGGTGTATCACTACCTCCAGTTATGGATAATTCCACTAGATAGTGGTTTAAGATTGAGACAGGCAATATGCTAGCAAACAAATGCAATCCAAAATTGAACCAAAGTGGATAGACTAGGAATCTCTCCAATTTCTCCACAATAGCAGTGAAATCTTTGCACCTATTGTTCCAAGTAAAGATTTTGTTCACTGTGATGCAATTAACCAAACCTACCTCCACCACAAAACTCTTAAAACCCAAGGTTTCTTGTGAAATATTTCTAACCCCAGCACCTTTTTCTGACAAATCCAATATGGAATTGAAGTCACTGGAAATGGTCAATCTATCCCTTGGATTGAGGTGGATGAAATCCAACACTAAAACCCAAAGAGAGGCATTTTCCTCTATTTTTATTGGCTCATATATGTTAAAGATCAAGAAGTGCAATTGAGACCAAGATCATAATCCTTCATAGCCATCCAATTTGTAGAAGAGCAGATGACCTTCACAGAAACTGGTACCACCTTCCATAACATTCCTAAACCCCCTACGCAGCCCCACGAATACTAATTTAAAAACCCATTCCAATATTGGCAATATTTCAAAAACTTTGACCCATCTTCTCCAGATAGTTTTATTTCTTGTAATAAAACAATATTTCTTGTTCTTTTGTGAAATTGATGCCACACTAGGCATCACTTGTTAGGGGCCTTTAGGCCCCTAACATTCCATGTTTTGATCTTCATTCCTTCCCAAGTGAGGGGCTTCCTCCCTTGGTACTTAAAAATTTGGTGTTGTTGTTGTACTTCTTTGTAACAACCTCCTTTTCCCTCAGTTGATTGAAGGATTTCCTTCCTTGGGAGTTGCCAGAAGTGTTGACTTTTCCCAACCCTAGATGTTTAACCACTAAATGGGAGATGCATTTGTCTTCAATTACATCCAGCTCGTCATCTGAGTCCACATTTGAATCTAGATCCTCACATTTCCAGGGAATCCACCTCAAGCTTGTCGATATCCTTCACTTCTTGAAACCTCTCCTAGGGAGGATACACTGTCTTAGTATCGTCCATGTGCTTCTCTTCACGTACCACCTTAGAATAATTTACTATAACCACCAAAGCCTTGCTGCAATTCAAAGTATCTCCCATTTAGGAAACCTTCTCAAATGAGGCTTCAGGGATGCACCTATGAACATGACAATAATGGCTCTCTTGAGGAATCCTTCTCCAAACTCTCTTCATTCCTTTGCTACATCCCTTAGTCCTGTAATCTTGCATCCCACAGTTAATGCAGTACATCCTTGAATCTTCAATTTCAATCTCCTAAGACTAGCATTCCATGTTAACCAATAGGAAAATACTCTAAGGGATGGTATCAATTGCCATTACATTCAATCTAGCATATTTGTAGAGATCGCCATCAAGGGTTCCCATATCAATTTCCATTAGGGTCCCCAAAGAGCGACCAATTTTCTCTAAATAGTCTCCAATCTAGTATTCCACTAGCAGATTATAGAGCCTCACCAAAAATGGTTGATCATGTATGGCCGCACTTTTACTAGATCAAAGTTTTGATTCCAGGGCTACATATACAAGGGTTTTCCATTCATGAACCATATCTCTCCCTTTTTGACCCACTTTTTTGTTTCCTCATCTGCAAAAACCACCACAAAGAATCCTTTCAACAAGAATCTTATTAGACTTTTATTTTCCAACGCTCTTGAATGTAGTGCTTGATCACTTCTCGATCAAGTGTTCCACCAATGAAGAGAAAGATGAAGGGAAAATCCCTAAGGAATGTTATCTCATCTTGGATTTCCTCAGAAACATTGATTTCCAAATTTTCTTCTTCAACCTTCTAGTTAGGTTTATTCTTGTCCACCAAATTCCAACACATATCATGCCCTTGTGCAATGCATTTGCTCCTTTCCCTTTTCCTATTGCTCGATCGTCTATGAGCCAACCTCTCCACCCAATCCTTTCACCTTCTAATTTTCCTTTTCCAATGTGGTGGGGCTTGTTGTGCCCAGGATTGCGATTTCTTCAAAGGAGATTATGGAGTGTCATGTCTTTTGTGCATAGGTTTTCTTTCTTCCCTAGGAACTGCATCTTGCCTCTAACAAATTAGGTGGTACTTTTCCACCCATTTCCCTCCTAAGAAAATTCACTTAGGGGTGTAGTCTAGATGTCATTTGGGTATGTGTAGGATCATCATGGAAAAAACAAGCCCTTAAGTGTCAAAAAATTCAAAAAAATCAAAGTTAGGCAACTTGACGTAAAAGTTGGAATAATTTATCTGTATTATTTCAAAAATATGTAAGAATGGAATCTAAAGAAAATTGAATGTAGTTTCCAAACTACTAGGTTTATTTAAAAAAATAAAATTTGTTTGGTAAAAATTTGAAATTTCAATGCAATAGTACTTAAATTTTAGGGAAAAAAAAAGTAGGTGTCTATCTGACCACCGTAACCACAATAAAATGATAATATCTTTTTATAGAATTTTATATAGAAGTAGAGGACTCATTTTTCGATGGCATGCATATTATTTTGTATTTTCTTCCAAGTAAATAATTAATTATGAATTTGTTTTTACAACTTTTAAAAAATATTAAAAAACTCGTATGTCTGACCACCTTAACTTGGTCAAAACTTTATGAAATTCATTCCTTTTTCAATCCTATAGTATGTGAAGCATAGAATGTGACACATGTTTTGGATTCAAAAAATGTGATACCATTTGAAAGCTATAGATATTTTCCAATTAGCCTATCAATCATAACTTTAGTCATAATTTAAATAAAATATGAATAATAATTATTTATTAAATTTAGAGTAAAGTTGTAATGCCTCGCCACGCAACCCTAAAGGAAGTTCCAATTTACTACTCAAATGTACTATTTTTTTTTTGTTTAAGTATAAAGAACATGCAAGATCACTATCCATTGCCAACAACCTCAAAACAAAAAAACAAAAAATAAATTTTATTTTTACTTACATAATTTCATTTAAAACCAAGAAACAAAAATCAAAACCCCCAAAATGAATTTCACACAGCAATATTTTGAAAAGAAAAATTCCAGCTTGCATAGATTTTATCTGTAAAATATAAGTGGATAAATATATATGAATATATCATTTCACAGCCCAAATTGGGAAAATTTTCATGAGGAAAAGACTAAGAAGAAAGATTTAAAGCACAATAATATGATGAATGTTTCTAGGTTTTCCCCAATTTGACAAATAAGTTAAATCTTTTCATTTGAATCCCTTCCAAGCTCTATTGCTAATTTTGAAACAAATTTTCATGGGTTTTCATTAAGTTTAAACTTCCTTTCAAGGATTTCCAAACAACATATTAAGGATTTAAAATATTTTCAAAATGAACAAAGAAAGAACAAGAGGAACCTAATTTTTCTCCAAAGCTTGAAGATTCCAACGGAGCTTTCAAACCCTCTTCAAATTCCAGCCGAAGCAAACCTTCAATCTCCTTCATAAATCCAAATCAAGCCACCACCAAGAGAATTTTTTCCCAACTCGACCAATTGAAACTTAGATGAGATTGCATTATTAAAAATAGGGTTTTTCCCCAAATTGGTCAAAAACCCTAAAAATACCACTCACCAAATATATTTTAAAAACATTTGGGGAATATTTCTAATTTTTAATTTTAAAACAAATTTCTAATTTTTAATTCAAACTTCATGCATTTTTCCAAATTCATTAAAACAAAAACATTTCAAAGGCAAGGAATTTATTTTATCTACCATTTTCAAAAGTGAAATTAAAACACATTATCATTTATTTATTTATTTATATTTAACTGTAACTATTCAAACAAGATTCTTATTTTTATTTTAATTAAATCTTAATATCCACTATAATTTCCATTTCCAATTTAAATTTGAATCTAAATATATAATAATGCCAAAACAACTATTTTAATTAATATTTCACCATTAATCTAATTAATCATTAAACTCAATTTAATTTTATTAATTAATCAAATCAATCAATAACCCAAAAATTATTTTATTAATTAAATCAACAAATCAATAAAATAATTAGTATTTCAACATTGCAACTAAATACATTTAATCATCAATTAAATTACACCTAACATTTAATAAACTTTAAAATTGAAATTAAATAAACACTCAAGGTGAAAAGGGCCAAATCAAAACAACTAACCCGACAACAACCTGACGACACACTATGACTAGGGTGACGACTTGGCACGAAATACCTAGCTACTATCTCCCAATCAATTTTCGTTGGTCAATGGGCACGCTCAAACCTGGAAACCAGGTGGAGTCGATGTCATGTACCTGCAACCTACAACAAAGGGTACATCGAACATGCATATATATATATATATATGATCAAACACACCGTGAAGAGGAAATCTCAGAATCGTAGGGCACTCGCAAGCGAGTGATACAATCCCGTCCCCTTCACCAATACACAATTACTAACTGACGATTCTAACATCAATGATATGATCACAAGCATAAAACATCATTAAATCAGTTATTTGCTAAATTAATCCAAAACATGCCATAAAGGTAACATCAGAGTAAAATAATCATCACATCAAAATATATCATTCACATCATTTAACAGATAGCGGTCAAAAGCAACCAAGTTCCAAAGTCAAAGCATAATCAAACACAACCATTACAAAGAAAACGTTGCCAATCAAAGAGCCAAAATGGAGGGGTGTTACATCCTCCCCCCAAGGGTCAGGCTTACTCCTGGAAGCCTACAAGCACCCCTAGTACAAGCTCCATAAAATCACACATAATCAATGGTTCTAAAACTGAACCACTCCACACCTCAACATAAAACAACCTGTGCTATAATCAACCCAACCAAGCACACTGTCAATCTATACAATCAACATGGTGAAGCAACCACCAACAAAATTCCAAAACACATATCCACTGATTAACATACATAATACCCATATGCACCAATACACATCATCAGAAATCATCACAAGGCCACACATAGTGTGATATCATTACAATGTTTACTCAAGACAAGGTATGCACATTATCACTTCAACACTCATTTAACATTTTTCATTTTTAATCCATGTACAATAATTTAACAACTACATGATTTCTTAAGTCTCAACAATGAAAGTGGGGACTCTAGGCCTCACCAAAAAGATGCACCTACTATGCAATTATCATTAACATGAAATGGTTTCACTAATCCCTTTTCTTTAAACTTTTACTTACTACAAAATGATTTTCTATTCATATTATACATTTTCCATGATTATGAATGCAACTTGGGGACTTAGGTCCTTTACCCAAGGTTTGATCTAATTAAACAAACTTTTACGAGTGCATAAAAATTTCCTCTTAAGATACAAATGCCACACTAAGGAACCCAAGGCAAGAGGTCTTATGACTATCTTGCCACTGCAAGCACTTGGAACACACCCAACAAACACACTGCAACCACAGTTCAATAACCACTCAAGGGTCACAACCCTTTACACAACAAAAGATCCATGCAACAAAAAGGAAACCAAACAAAAAACACTTCTTGTAGGCTCATGGGCCTAACCAACCCTCACAAGCATTCATCAAAGACATGCAAGGTCAGAAACAATCAACAAAACTGATCATCGTCCACCACACACAACACCCCAAACTCACACACCACACAATCATCCATAATGCATTCTTCTAGTAGAAAGGATATCGGTGCATTGTGCACTACACCGAGGATCCTATCCTTTCCACTAGTTTCCTGCACCATTGGACCTACACCTCCTAATGACAACTTCAGGGCAAACAAGAGAAATCAACCCAAAAAGGAAAATAATCTAAAAAGTAAAACAACTAGGTCAATACAATGGGCTCATAGTGCCCAAGGTATAAACCTACACAGCTTACAACATAATGGGTCCAACATAATCCCAGAGTACCCAGTGTTTTAACCTAGTTCTAATACCATGTGTAATGCCTTGCCACACAACCCTAGAGGAAGTTGCAATTTACTACTCAAACATACTATTTTTATTTTTTGTTTGAGTATAAAGAACATGCAAGATCACTATCTATTTCCAACAACCTCTAAGGTTACGAGACCGAGATTACTTAAAACCCAAACAAGAAACAAGAATTTAAATCCACCACATTTAATTTACTTAACAATTAAGTTCACATACATTCCATACATAATAATTTACATCAAGGAATAATAAATGCCACATGATTCCAGTAATATAGTTTACAACATAATTACAACACTCATTCCCCAAATGAGATAAATCCAATAATCAAGATTACATATTACAAATTCCACCTCTATAACAAATGAGGGTAATAATACATAAGATCAACTGAAAGAATAAAGCAAGGAAAGGAACTGGATCTCATGAGCTCTCCAACTGGAAATCTCATCCACACAAACAAGAGCCAACCCAATGGATTAAGGTGCACGTTCCACCCGACCATGTGATACCCAAAGGCTCACCCCCTGTGCTAGGAGATAGTAACAAGGAATTCCTAGGCAAGACCAACCACCACTAGACACAGGATAACTAACACTAACACAACCAATCACTTGAACCATACAACCATAAGAATAACACAAGTACAACTCCAAAAATCATTGACCCAGGTCACATTGCTTCTAGAATTAAAGCAGATTGAGTATGATAAGAAGACCATACACATAAAATCAAATACCAACTATTGTCGTAGAAAGAGTGTCATCACACAGCTCGTCATGGGATATCCATCTGGGAATCTTCCTAGGCTCTAGCCCCCACTATGGGTTGTCCTGGTGGCCTCTACCGAATCCTGACACCCATACTCACTCATGTGGAATCAAATACCTCTCGTAAGGACGAGATAGATGATCTTGCCATTCTAGGCCTTCCCGACTCATCACAAGTCTATACAAGCCCTTGGGTCCATGAGCGAGGCTCAATTATCTTAATTAGTGTGAAAAACTACCCTACTTCTAAGTACATTAATTTAGTTATCACTTGATTAAACCACTTTTGAAGGTTTCCCAGTTTACCTCTTTGGGCTCTGGCCACTAACAGAATCCACTCTTCTACTTGACAACATACTAAACAAAACCACAAGCCACTAGGCAACTGGATAAGATGACCTCTCCAAACCAAGGAGGCAACAAAGGTCAAAACCCTCTCCAAACATTGGAGGAAACAAAGGTCAAACCATCTCAAAACACTGGAGGAGACAATAGTACAAAACTCACTCCTTCCAAAGGAGGAACAAATTACATAACCTTCTCCTAATCTCATGGAGGGACACACCATCCCCGTTCATGAAAATTGGGTGGAACAACAAGGTGTAACTATACACACTTTCCATGACACAACAAAAGTTGACTAACATAACAACCCATACCAATAAACGAACCTCTATCTGGAAGAATTCCAAAACATTTACTCTAGTTCCACAATATCAAGGACAAACATTATATCACTACAAGCATTTCAGATAGTTAAATAAGCTAATGTTTAGATTTCCTAAATCCAGTTAATCACAATTTTAATTTCTTGCAAGTATTCAAATCCAATGCACCAATTTCATTTCACGAAACAAAAATATTTAAAAACCAATCATTTTACTGTAAGGCTCACAATTAAATCCAAAATCAAAGCATCATGATGATTAAAGTCATTTTGACTAAAATAAATCATTCATTAACTCTAAATTTCACAATTATATTCATAATCAAAACACTTTAATAAATGTAGTCATCTAATTAAAATTAAAATCAATCGTTCTCTCTAAGTTTCATGATCATATACTATAAATAAAACCACTTGTTTAATAAATCATTTAGATTAATTAATAAGTTCATCATCTACTCTCAGTTCTACAATCATATTCTATAATTAAACATCTTGAAAAAATAGACATTTAGATCAAATCAATTTTCCTTTATTTCAATTTAGTATTAAATAAATCAACTAATTCTTATCTCTACTTTAATACCATTATATTCCAAAACAAATATACTTAATAGTATATATTTAATTATCTAAAACTCCTTGTCGAGATTAAATAATTTAAACCAATAATTAAATCTACTTGCTCAAACTACAATTAATCAATTTAAATATTTTAATTAAGAAATATTTTTTTATTCATCAATTTCCCTTCCGCTTATACAAATGGGATAATCATTTCAAATTCCTATTTTAAATATTAAAACATCATTTAAATATATGCCTCTAACACATTATTTAATATTCTAAAGTATACTAATTATTCATGATAATTTGGAAATGAAATCTCTAAGTAAGGATATTTGTTTATAAAATCAACTCTTTCATTAATCATTAAATTATCTACTATTCACTTGGCACCATTGAGGAATTCAAATTTAATATTTTAATTCTATTTGCTCAATTATGGATAAGGATTAAAATAATCTTTTAAAATAAACCCATTTAATCAACTTGTAAATAGTCGTTTGATTACAAAACCAACTTTTAATTAAAACATTTTATTATAATTTTTTCCTTTACATATACATCATACATTAATTTATACTCGAATTTAACTATATAATACATATACATTTAAAAGTATATATATATAATGTGTATATATATATATATATGCAATTATAAAATGTATCTATTTAATTATATAATTATTTAAACATATTTTAAATCAGCTAATTAAAGTTTTCCATATTACAAATTATTTATTATAATATCAATTTCCTTCACTATAATAGTCACATAATCATTTTAAAATTCCTATTTAATATTTAACATTATTTAAATATGTCAAATAAAATATTATCATTATTTGTATATAAATAAATTATTTAAATATAAATTTAAACACCTATTTAAAAATTCCTTATAACAAATTATTCTAACAGAAAATACATTATATAAATATTTTATATAAAACATATTATATTATATATATACCTATAATATATATATTGTATATATAATATAAAACTATTATATATAATTATATATATTATAGATAATATAATAAAAATAAAATTTAAAATAAAATTAAAAATTAAAAGATGGGACAACAATCCCAAAGCTGTTGCGCAGCCCCCAACAAGGGACGCGCCCCTATGGTGGCTGCTACGCATCCTCTCATAGGGGACGCAGCCCCTCCCCAACCATGGGGAGTGCTACACAGCCGGCGCCCCCATGGATGGGGGGTGGCTGTGGGCAGCCCCCACACAAAAACAAAATAAATTTTATTTTTACTTACATAATTTCGTTTAAAAACAAAAACGAAAATCAAAACCCCCATAACAATTTCACACAGCAAAATTTTGAAAAGAAAACTTCCAGCTTGCATAGATTTTATCTATAAAATATAAGTGGATAAATATATATGAATATATCATTTCACAGCCCAAATTGGGAAAATTTTCATGAGGAAAAGACTAAGAAGAAAGATTTAAAGCACAATAATATGATGAATTTTTCTGGGTTTTCCCCAATTTGACAAATAAGTTAAATCTTTTCATTTGAATCCCTTCCAAGCTCTATTGCTAATTTTGAAACAAATTTTCATGGGTTTTCATTAAGTTTAAACTTCCTTTCAAGGATTTCCAAATAGCATATTAAGGATTTTAAACTATTTTCAAAATGAACAAAGCAAGAACAAGAGGAACCTGATTTTTCTCCAAAGCTTGAAGATTCCAATGGAGCTTTCAAACCCTCTTCAAATTCCAACCCAAGCAAACCTTCAATCTCCTTCATAAATCCAAATCAAGCCACCACCAAGAGAATTTTTCCCCAACTTGACCAATTGAAACTTAGATGAGATTGAATTATTAAAAATAGGGTTTTTCCCCCAATTGGTTAAAAACCCTAAAAATCCCACTCACCAAATATATTTTAAAAACATTTGGGGAATATTTCTAATTTTTAATTTTAAAACAAATTTCTAATTTTTAATTCAAACTTCAATGCTTTTTTCCAAATTCATTAAAAAAAAATATTTCAAAGGCAAGGAATTTATTTTATCTACCATTTTCAAAAGTGAAATTAAAACACATTATCATTCATTTATTTATTTATATTTAACTGTAACTATTAAAACAAGATTCTTATTTTTATTTTAATTAAATCTTAATATCCACTATAATTTCCATTTCCAATTTAAATTTGAATCTAAATATATAATAATGTCAAAACAACTATTTTAATTAATATTTCACCATTAATCTAATTAATCATTAAACTCAATTTAATTTTATTAATTAATCAAATCAATCAATAACCCAAAAACTATTTTATTAATTAAATCAAACAAATCAATAAAATAATTAGTATTTCAACATTGCAACTAAATACATTTATTCATCAATTAAATTACACCTAACATTTAATAAACTTTAAAATTGAAATTAAATAAACACTCAAGGTGAAAAGGGCCAAATCAAAACAACTAACCTGACAACAACCTGATGACACACTATGACTAGGGTGACGACTTGGCATGGAATACCTAGCTACTATCTCCCAATCGATTTTTGTTGGTCAACGGGCATGCTCAAACCTAGAAACCAAGTGGAGTCGATGTCATGTACCTGCCAACCTGCAACAAAGGGTACATCGAACATGCATATATATAATATGATCAAACACACCATGAAGAGGAAATCTCAGAATCATAGGCCACTCACAAGCGAGTGATACAATCTCGTCCCCTTCACCAATACACAATTACTAGCTGATGATTCTAAGATCAATGATATGATCACAAGCATAAAACATCATTAAATCAATTATTTGCTAAATTAATCCAAAACATGCCATAAAGGTAACATCAGAGTAAAATAATCATCACATCAAAATATATCATTCACATTGTTTAACAGATAGAGGTCAAAAGTAACCAAGTTCCAAAGTCAAAGCATAATCAAACACAACCATTACAAAGAAAACACTGCCGATCAAAGAGCCAAAATGGAGGGGTGTTACAAAAGCATAATTTATATTGCTGGAAAGCTTAGAATCTTCTTTAAAAACCTTTTTTGTTTCATCAATTTTGGGTAAAAAAAAGTTGTCAGCTACATAGCCTACACATACCCATCATATCGCCACTTTCTAGCCCATCATGCCCCTGCACATACCCGTTCCCCTGATTCTTCCTTGATTGCTTCATCCCCCCAACAAAATTTTGCATTCGCCTTGCCTTCCTTCTCTGCTTCACCATTTTTTGTTGGTTCCTTGCTCTGTGAACTTGCTCCACTCCACACCATTTTTTCTAATTAACAAAAAATTGAGGGTAAGTAATCTGAATTGTTGACATGGTAGAGAGCGACCCCATTAGGTTGAACCTTGGTTGTTGGAACTACAAGCAAGAAGCCCCACCATTTCACCACATCTTCTCCCCTAATCTGAATTGTTGACACGGTAGAGAGTGACCCTATGAGATTTGTACCTTGGTTGTTGGCACTACAGGTAAGAAGCCCCACCATTTCACTAAAGGGTCACCCCTATAAAATTATTAATAATTACTTCTTTAATAATAGGTGCATTTGTTGACAACTCATTTTTTGTAGTGCTTACTTTGTAATTTTGCATGGTAAAATTCATTTTTCTTGCAGAACATTAGTGTAGGAGCTTTAAAACATTGGCATCATTTATTTTTATTGTATGGGCTCTAGCCTTAGAATTTTGGTGACTTCAGAGTCTCATGGTTTTTATTTTAGAGAGTGTAGAAAGAAGATAAATGTATTTCATTTAAGGTTTTCCTTTGGATCGATAGCTTTTAAATGAATATGAATTAAGATCTATACTCAAAGAAAAGGGTAACCTTATTTAGTTGTAATTTGATTCTTATCTCTACTAAATATTTAGAGTTATATACTAGAAATACATTTTAGGAATGATGATATGTAGAAGTATGCTTTGGTTCATTATAGTTGTGTGTGAGTTTATTCACTAGAGTAAAAAGGATTCATTTGAACAATATATATGTTTGTGTGTGTGTGTGTGTGTGTAAAATGGAACTCAATTATGAGATGTTTCATAGAATAAGTGAATTTTAATAGGTTAATTATGTAGAATTATTAGTTCCATGATATGTTTGAAAAGGAACATTTTATTTTAACAATAATACCAAAAATAAAAGTTTGCGAGTAACATGTTATTATCATCAACAAGATTTGTATTAGTTTCCCTCTCTCATGTTGTTTATCTAACAAATAACATGGATTATTATGAAATTGTATTTAACTAGGTATTATTATTTCTATATCATTTCATATCTATTTAAAGTTTTTAGTATAACCAATCTATCTTTCATTATCATTTCTTATTGAATTAAGTTATTTAATCATTTTTTTTGTTTACTCCTGAGAGGGCATTACATATAGTATCATAGCCTCAGGTTCCAACACTAGGGAGTTTTAGGGAAAAGGGTGGAAAACATGATGAGTATGACAACAAGATTACGAGGTGAAGATTCTATAACTTTGATGTCATGTAAGGTAAGTGAATCTTAAAATCAGTACGTAAAATATGGACAAGTATGTGTTAAAATATGTAGGACAACTAAGAGGGGGGGTGAATCAGTTGTCACAAAATTTTAGCTTAAAACTTCATCACATATCAATTCCACAATCACATTGTTCGGTTATTAAGTATGAGCATGAGATACATAAAATATAAAGTAAAATAACACACTGAACACCAGATTTTACATGGAAAAACCACGGTGAGGATTAACTCACAATATAAAGTAGTTCTAGAACTGAATATATAAGGCTCACTACCCTGAAAGGACTCACTGTCTAGATACAAAGGCTCACTACTTATAGGGAGGCTCACTACCTACAAAAATATTTACACAAAAAAGAGCTTGACGTAAAAAATGAACTGAGAATAATCGACCTACCAAGTGTTGATATAGTTACAGTGATGCTCAATACACTAACTTAACACACTACAATATTTTCACTCACTTTCACATTTACTATTGCGTCATTAATCACACCTTTAATATTCAACCCTTTCCAATATATATACTTGATTCATCTACAAGCATCAGTTAGGTCAGCCTAATTAGATGCACTTCATATTTACAAAAAATACTAAGCTCCGAGTATTCACAAAATCAATTCAAACATCCAACACACTGCATCATGTCATCATAGACTTAAGATAAGTTGCACATACATCTACACAGAAAAAATAATCCACCATATATCACAATTAACCCAAGAAGTCAACCAGGAGTAGACTTCAATGAAAAAAAAATCAATAGAATGATTCCACTACATCGTACGAGCACTAGAGCACATACTATTTTGAATGTGCATGCCTTCAGTAACAATAATAAATTTTCCTCAACCACAACAAATAACTATCAATTGCAGAGGAATGCAGACTAGAATACCAGAGAGTGCAGCTCAAATATTGGTTTAGATACTGAACCAAAATACTGGATCAGGGACCGAATTAGACTTTTAGCAACAACATGGTGACATCAGTGACAACACAAAGCTATAGATATGTAATTCTTCTCCATTCTTCTGACAATCTCCCCCTTTTTCATTGATGACAACAGGTTCCAAAAAAAATTTGTTACTCCAATCTCTCCCAACTTTCAAAAAATCTCCAACTCTAATCTCTCCCCCTTTGACATCAATGTCAAAGGGAGACAACAATATGTAAACATGGTGACATCAAATTTTACAAAGAGATTCCAATTTCAAAAACTTTTAGCCATCCAAAGAATTTCAAACAACAATTCAATTAACTTTATCCTTTTTGGATTCCTTTTCCTCTTCCTTTTCTTCTTCACCAAAACAAACAAAACAACATAAATTGAACACTTAGGATTCAAGTAAAAATGACAGTGTTCACCTGAAACACCTTCTTGTACCTCTCTTTGAGGATTGGACCCAAATTCTTCCAATTGAATGTAGTTGAATCCATTCGTGTTCAAATTATTTCTAGTAAGCCCAACAAAGTAAAAGAAGATGACCAATATAAACACTGTCTTTCAACATCTTCTACGTTAGTGAGTATTCCATCAAGATAGTCTAACCAGACCTCAACAATCTCCTTAAGGAGCTAGAAAGTATTCACCACATCATCTCTTTATCTTTGTACAACAATCAGTTTATCTTGTAATTCTTCAACTCTCAGCCTTTGTTTCCCTTCTTTGTTTTCAAAGATATCAAAGTTCTTTCCAATGTTGTTCACTTTGGACTCAATTGCTTCAATTCTACTCATGAAATTATCTACCACAACAAACCACCTGAGACAATATTTGTAAATATCTAATATTACTTTACTGCATTTCTTTGTTTCCACAATAAGTTCAAATAGTCTTTGCTTTGCTTTAGTACATCTCTTTTCAACCAAGGCTTCAAACTTATGTCCTTCTAGACCTTTAAGTTACATTATTTATTCAACAATTTCAACTAAATTTTCTGGTAGGGAGCCAAAGATACTTTTTATTTCAATACCTTTTCAAAGTAGATAATCTACCATAGCATCATCAATTTTTAGTCTATCAGTTCAAGAGAGTCTGCATTCCATACCTCACCAATATTCTTCATTTTTCCTTTAATCAACATAGTTTGGATGTCATCTAGATCAAAGAATTTGAATCCACATGGAGATTCCTTTTCCTTCTCTTCTGAATAGACAATGATGTCTTCAATTATAGCTTTTATTTTCTTCACTTCTGGAGGGGATTCACCAATAACAACTTCCAATTCTCTTCTACTAGAGGATGAACCCACTTCCAACTGACTTGGTGTTGACATAGCAGGGAAAATATTTGTTTTCAAGGATGTGAAATAATATTTTTACACACTTACATTATTTGGGCCAATGCTTCGAGGTATCTATAGATTTTTTTCCCAATGTGAATACCATATTCCCACACAATATTTTCTCTTTTGGGTAGGGAACTGAAAAAGTAAAATACCAAGCACACAAGAAAAGATCCAAACTGAAAGGGATAACCCTCAACTAGTGACATACAAATATTTTCAAAAATATTCTTAAGCAATAGTACACACAAATCAAACTCACTATTCTCCTTAACCATCATATGTGCAATATAAACAACAATAAGCAATGTTGAACCTTCATAATTTCTAAAATAGATTTTGTAAGAAAAACCATATGGAACATACCTTACTACCACATCCTCGAGAGAGTTTATCAATAGGGCTTGAGGTTCTTTACTAATGCCAATCAATTCCTCCACATCTTTGTACTTCACAGTTTTCCTTCTAGGAAGACACCCAATACTACATAAGCTAGTAATTGCTTTGAACGCTTCCTTCGAGATTAAGTAGGATTTGTCCAATACAATACTATCATTCTTGAAATGATTCAACAAGAAAAAAATAAAATCTTTATCAGTAAACCATAAATATTCTCTCCACAAATCCATACCTATAGTTTTTATACCCTATAATTTGTTTATGTTCAGCCCTAGTTCCATTTCTTTCATCTTTCTATGATCAAATTCATCCAATTCCACTCGTTTCAACTTCAGTGGAATGACACCACTTGATTCTCTATCCATTTCTATGCTTTCTTGAATTTTTTAATTGAAACCTATTTGTTTTTCTTCTTCCCCTTCTACAAACTGAGAAAAGATTCCAGATTACCCATGATAATTTCTTCTAATTCCCTTTAGAATTGCTTTAAGCTCACTTCAAGATTGTTCTAGGGCACCTTTCAAGTTTTTCAAATTCTCAATTAATCATGAAGACCCACAAATTTAATCTTATACACCATTGAGGTTACCCTAAAAGGAATTAAATACGACAAACATCAAAAAGTTTCTAAAAACATTCTTCCTAACATAGAAAATCCTAATTTAGTCTGTAAATTTTCATGCCAACATGTTTTCCAATAGTTCCTTTCCAAAATCTCTGAATACTCATTTTTTAAATTTCATCCTCGTGCCAGCCTCTGACATGCCATACAATAGGGGGTCTTATAATTTTTCTGATAATGCTCCCCTGAAGACCATGATAGGTCTAATTACTGAATAAATCATTTGTACTAGATGAGGGAATAGACACGTTAGTAGTTTCAGGCTTTTCTTCTTCTTCCTCTTTCTTCTTCCATATCTTATTCATCTCTTGTTTGATGCAGGAGCATCCAGTGGTGTAAGGGCAATCTTGCATCACCCAAAAATAGTTAAATTTCAAGTTTCTCAAATTTTAAATGTTTTTACATTTTTGGATACCCTTTTCGTCATAATGAAATTCCCAATTTATGGTTTTTGTTTTTTGTTCCTGGGTTAAAAGATATTGTAGTTTTAGATTCCCATATTTGCACCTGAAAATCTTTTGAGTTAGATTTGAGGCACTTAGAATTTCCATAACAGCCCTGAAACTTACCAAAATTAGCATAGCCAATTTCAAGCACATTATTGACTTCAAGTACTTTCCAACGGTTCAAACGGTTCAAGAATCAGAGTCCCGGATCAAAATTTATGGCCCCATGAAGTTGGCACACTTTCTAGAAGATACAATTGCAAATGCTCTTTTGAAATTTGAACTTCATGTAAATTTTCGGTGCCAAACCGCCTAAACTCAAATTTGAATGTTATTTTGGCTCCAAACTAATGAGGAGCTCTATTTATGGGCAGGTTTCTAATTTTTGGGTAACTTTTTGGGGACAAGCTCGCATATTGCGAAAAGGTGATTCAGTAGCTTTCTGTAACTTGCATGTGTTGTAGAACTTGGGGATTTCATATCCTCTGCATGTAAGAAGCTCAATTTTCTGAATAATAAAATTATTCTCTTGTTTGTGGGCTATTTTCTAAGTCTCAGGCTGCGCCCTCATCAAGTGGTATTAGAGCGGGTTTTCTTGAGCATGTGGACAGATCGCCGTTCGTGAGGCAGTTCGCACCAGGACCGTGGTTGTGGGTCGAGGTAAACAAAGATGCCACCAAGAGTGATGCCTAGTAGGCATGGTGGTGCCAGAGGTGGTCGAGGCAGCAGAAGAGCTGGTGGAAGAGATGCACTGAGAGCCCTCCAGAGACAGATTGATGTGTTACAAGAGCAGTTGAGAAGAGGGTTAAACCCAAGGGAGGAAAGTGAGGATGAAGGAGAGGAAGA
>VDFB02358134.1:68500385-68721090 GCA_007258455.2 Sequoia sempervirens
AATTAAGAAGAAGCATAGTGGAGGGTTGTCTAGACACTTTGGTTGAGATAATCTCCATTGCTCTTGTTAGTGAGAATTATTACTGGCCACAGTTACAACAATATATAAAGAAGTTTTTGCAAAGTTGCAAAGTATGTCAGATGGCCAAAGGAGTAAGCCAAAACACTAGACTATATTAGCCACTACCAGTACCAGAGAGGTTTCGGTGTAAATAGGTACTTTTCCTAACTAGTTACTTAATGGGGTCTTATTTACATGTTAAGTCCACTTAGGTCCTAGGCATATTTAAGTTGTTTAGATAATATCTTATCTTTTTATCTTTTATTAGATATTAGATTCCTAGGTCATTTATTGATGGCTCATGTCATTTAATAATGGTACTAGTCATTTAATAATGGTGTCATTATTAAAAAAAACCTCATGTACTTCAAATAATTGAAAAAAAATGACATTACAAATATTTTAAAATAAAAATAAAAGCATCATCACACATCAATGAGTGGGTTTCCTTCCTCTTATCCATCTCACTACTAATTGTAATCTATGTGATGGAGTTTAAGTTTGTAAAGCATTTAAAATATTTGTATTGTGTAGTGGTTATTTATCTAAGGTAAAGTTTATCATTGAGCATTTACATACAAATATGAAGTAAAAAATGAACGAGAACATTTTAGAGAAAAATTAAATATTTTTAAATATCACATGGATGTGTTCTATTACATAATGTCCCCCTTTAAGCATCAAATAGTAAATTTTTCATACTTCTTCCAACTCTTGAATGGATCATAGTTGGGTGATGAAATATTAGTGTCTTATAAATGTAAAAATTAAGACATATGTTGCTACATTTTATATATGTTACCCTATATTTTCATAAAGTGGCACAACATATTGGAGGGCATAGGAAGGAAATAGAAAATCTAGGCATTAAAATTTTTAAAGAGTAAGAGGTGTAGAGTAGAGAACAATCCACAAATAGATAGTAAAATTATTATAGGAATGAGATTTTTTCTTTTATAGATGAATAAATTTAGAAAATATAAAGAATAAGAGGGATATATACAAATTATTTGATGAAATGTTTCATTGATTGTAGGATGGATTGAAGGTAAAAAAAAATGTATCGAGGATTATTATTTTCATATTAGACATAACATTTGCATGAGAAACGTTTGCAAAAATATTTAGGACAAAAAATATATTTTTGGAATAAAATAAAAGAAAAAATCAAAATATATTGTTGGGATATTTAATATGTCCATGTGTAGTTGTGAATCAAGGGACTAGATGGTGGCATGTGTCAATTGTAGGTGTAGTCTAAAATTTTCTTCTCTTTAAATTGTAATTTCTAAATGTTGTTCAAAACTTGGTCTCTATTGTGCTTCAATTTTTGCTAAAACCTCTATAATATTTTAGGGTTTTTACTTGTAATTGATTTGGGATCTAATGTGCAAAGATCCATATCAATATTTCAATAATATAAATGCAACCTTATACTTTATACATCTATTAATTTTCCTTATCTTCCTTTATTACATTTTTGTATTTTGATAGATAGTGCATATAATGCACTTGTATCCTCATCAACATTCAATTTCCACATGCCTTGGATTCAATGTTGTACATAATCATTTATCATATACAAGGGGACACACAAATATTGTGTTAGACACTTCCCAAACCGAACTTTCTAATGGTTATCGAGCCAAAAAAATATGGCTAATATTATTTCAATTGCTCAAACTAAAGATACTACTACCAAAAATGTGGTGTCAAGCTGCAAACCTAAGGAGGATTTTTTCAAGGATAAATTGGAATTCTTGAATCATGAGTGGCAAGCCATTGGTGGCCTTAAGTTGATTGCTGATATGTAGTTGGTTCCTACTATTTTTTTTTTTGTCTCTGGTATTTTCTATTGGCCCTAATTATTTCTACTTTCTTTGTCTTTTCAGTTTTCTTTCAATTTCACTTCTATTGAGACTCATCTAGTTTTCCTTTATGGCTATATTATAATGGATTTGGTCCTTTTCTCATGTTTTAACTTAATCAAAACATGTGAAAGTATATAGGATCGATGGTGATGGCGGTAATGGGTGCTTGGTAGCGTAGGGTTTAAAATTTGTGCAAGCCTTTTCCTACATAGGTTTGTGAGATCACAAACCTGTATTTTCCTTCATTTTTTGGGTGTGTCCTCTATCTTACCACGTGGGGGTGATTCCCCTTTTCTTCTTTCTCGTATTTTTTTTTTAAAAAAAAAATTCCTATTGCTTGGGAATATAAGAGCATGGTGTTTCCTAGGGTCTTTGAGAACCCCTTCCCATTTCCTTTAAAGAGGTTGCTAGGAGCGATGATCCTTCATCCTTTGGTCACAATCATTTTGTTAGGTTTTTGTTGCATGTAACTATAGAGATTAAAATAAAACAAAATTTGGACATTCAACCCAGATCGAATGGATGTTTGGGGCATAGCAAATATCGGTCTATTATAGTCATTAATATTGATTTTATTGTGGATGATGTGTTGTATTTATTTGAGCATGTTTTGATCTATAAATACATGGGTATTGTGGTTTCTACACCTTTTCTAGAAACTTGGTCTCATAAGAATTGGCAACTTGAGGGAGATATGGACATTACTCTCATAGAAAATGACTATTTTTATGTGGTTTTTTCAAGAATGACATCATAATGTAATTCTTGAGAGAGAGCCATATTTTCACAATCAAGCAGGTTTATTCATCAAAACCGTGTATGTGGGTTTTGAATTGTGTTGCAAGAATGAAGGTGTTGTCATTGATGTCAATTGGTCAATTGGTTATCAACTGGTTATTGTTGTCATTAATGTCATGGATGTAGGTTATTGGTTGTATATGTTGAGGATATATAGAAAATTGTAATGAAGAAAGGTTGCAGGTATTCAGTGGTTGCTCCGGGTTTTTCTCCAATATTTACTCCTATGTTTGTGTGGTTAAGATATGTTGATCATGGTTTTTGGAAGCTGCTATATCCAGATTCTTGGCTTTTGATTCATTGTATAGTGCAAGTTATGTTCACCAGTCGTAAAATTTGGTTTTCTGTGTATCTAGCTGAGGTCCGGGAGAAATGTTGTTGGTTCAGATTTATTTTTGGTTGATTCTTATGACTTGAAGTTCCAGAGTTAAGTTTTTATGATTGTGTTGAAGATAATTTTGGTGTTTGGAAGAATTTGATCGTGCTAAGGGTTGCATGAGCTTAATTTTTTTGTGTTTTACACTGGTTTGGACGACCTTGTGTTGAACACTACCTTCGAAGTTGATGAAGCGTGTTGGGACATATTTGGGTCCTCATCAAGCATTTGTTTTGGTTGCCCTCATTCTAATTCTACCCTAGGATGTTTTGGCACTGACCTAATTTGAATTTAGTGATGGATGTCTGACTTTGGATATGTTTCAAAGTTGAAGATGGCATAAATACAGTATGAGTTAGTGGTGAAAGGTGTGCAAGAGATAAGTGCAAAGAAATAGAGTAGATAGATGCAAAATATATGTGAATCTGTGTGTGTGTGTGTGATGCGAGTGTGGCAGATTAGTGTGAAGTATAAATGCTAAGTTTTTGGATGTAGTGAACTGAAGGTGTACTCTATCATTCATGCATGTCTGCAAGTGGTTGTGTAAATTATGGTGGAAATATTTGTTCCATTGAGATTTTATTCTCTTTGTAACATATCTCTTCTATCTTATTTGTATCTTTGTGGTAGTGATCCCTCTGGGTGGTTAACCCTATTGGATAGTGAATCCTGATCTGAACAATGAGTCCTTATTTTGGAAGTGAGCCTTTTCTATGGCAGTGATCCTTTGTAATAGGTTTTGATATTCTCTATAGTGTGAGTTAATCCTCATCGTAGTTTTTTCCTTATTGGGTTTTCCACGTAAATCTAGTGTTATTGTGTTTGTGTAATGGTTTTCAGTTTCTACACTTGCACTTAATGTTTAATCATTCTAGTAGAGTTAAGGATTTGTGATTGATCTAAGTTCAGGTGTTCATGTTTTAAAAATTTAAATTTGCTACAATTGATTCACCCCCCTCTCAATTGTCTTGCTCAACAAATCGATGGAGGATCTTCCATCTAAAATTCTAGTCTCCATGGTTCGACTTCCTAGGCTTCCAATGGAATTTTGGAGACTTGATATCATGTAATCAATTGTGGTCGTTCTCAGAAAACCCTTGGGTCTATCCCATCAAACTCTGAAAAGGAATGTAACATTTTTTCCCGTATTTGTGTTGAAATTGATTTGAATAACCCTTTGCATTACTCTATAGATATTAGATTAGGCAACATGCAATGGGTCCAACCATTAGATTATGAAGCTCTCCCTTTTCGATGTCAAACATGTGACTCATGGAAATTTATTAGTTAAATCATACCAAATAATATTACATATTTTTTTCAACCCTTCTCAAAGAATCAAGTAGCTAAAGACAAGGCAAAAGGGAAAGCCCCAATGCATGCAAATGAACCAAACTCAAATGGGTTTATTCTAGTGAAATCTCTGAATAAGGGGAAGAATATGAATCGTCAAAAGATATATCAAGATGAAAATTTAACAATAGGTTTGATGTTCTTGATAATTTTAAAGATCTTGATTCCTTAGTGCAAGAAAAGTTATATGTGAAGAAGGAATTGATCCTAATTCAAGTTCCTTTCCCACTAAAACAAAAGGTAATAATCTAGTTGACACAAAAGTTTTATAATGATGAAAATCTATTTTCTTACTAGCCATCTTGATGGACCAAATCCATAGATTATAATGGGTGGCTCTAGGATGGTGGAAGTTACTCCTTACATACAAGATACTCAAATACAAAATTTTGATGATAGTGTCATGCATGAGGTATCCTAAGGCACAAAGGTAAAGGATGTGTGCAAATTAATAAAGTTCTTCTCAAATTGGACTCCAACAAAAGAATCTAAAAAAAGGAAACTCAAAAGGCTTTTAAAAGAGGAAAGAAAATGAGATCAAGAAAAGGTAAGGATGATAGGAGAATCCCTAATGGAATTTGGGGTCATTTGAACACTAGATAATCTCTTTCATAATCCCCAAAAATTATTGTGATTTCATGGAATATTATGGGCTTGGGTAGCACCCCTCATCAAAAAATTATTTGAGATCTTATTAGGGATAACAAGCCTGATATGATCTTTATTCACGAAATGAATCTTTTTATGGAATAAATGAGTTATCTTTCTTCTAATATATGGATAGATAGTCAATGTTAATGTAATGGAGCACAAAGCATGGATGGAGGTTCGACATGTCTTTGGTATTCACAAAGGATTTCTTTTTCTTGTTGGTTTGCAAGTAGACTCTTTATTTGTTGTTACTTCTTGCTTCAAGTCGAGAAGATCCATCTTGCTCTTTAATGTCAATGCTCCTATTGATTTTCATGGCAATGTCATGTTGTGGTTGTAGACACCTTTTTTTTTTTTTGTTAAAAAAGGCTATAAGCTAGCTATTTATATATATATAAAGTATAAAAGGTTACAATATCATGGTTACAGTATCACTGTTCATGGCTAAAAGTGTAGTTGTAATCAAAATTCTCTAATATTGCTATCACTGCATAATTCTATATCTATGCCAACCTGATTAACTATCACTACTATAATAGTGAATACATAATTACATAATGTCAACTTTCTATTACAAAATAGTTGACTTCATGCTATTTTGTATGTTTTATATATGCATGTTATAAAATTGCCTTTGATTTTCAAGCATTTCCTACAAAAGAGCTTTCCACCTTCTCTCCTTTCTACATAGATTGATGAGCTAGCGGATTTGATTGTGAATTTCTTGTAACATTTATATATGGGATGTGTTGAAGTGGCCTAACCTACTGTGCAACCAACTCCACTTGAGTAGCTTGTGAATGTGTAGATGATACCTCCTCCTTTTGCAACACAACCTGATTGTTGACATTTTCTACATGATGACAATGATGTGTTAAGAGAAAAGAAAGCACATGATATTTTTCTTTGAAATTTATCTCCACATTATACCCCTTAGACACCTAAAGTTGATCATTACATTTGATTAATTTATATCTAATTCATCTTATTTCTAACCTCTATATTGATTAAACATTATCCTTATTATTTAATTAATATTTGATTATCCAACCTTCATTCTAAATCATTTCCTCATATTTACCTAAGTTCTAACCTAAGGTAAATAATTAATTTTAGTTATTTAACTATCCTTATCCTTATCCCCTTTCATCCAAAAAATAAATAAATAAATTTCATTCATTTGATTCCCCTCACTTGTCACATCCTTTATCACTTGTTCCAATCTCCCATTATCTCCCTAGTTCATTCCTAATCATGTTCACTTTCCTTAATCCTTGATTAAGTGGGATTTTACTTCTCCCATTCTCCATGCAACCACTTGTCCCTTCTTCATTAAACTCGCCCTTTTTGGAAAAGGACCCTTTTACTTACAGGTATGGGCTTTTTCTCTCAAATTCATAAAAAAGGATTTTTTAATTTCCCACTTGTCCTCTTTAAGTGAAGTGGAAAAAAATTAGCTTTATGAAACCACCTTCCAAGGATATCTCATAGTACCCCCAATCTTCACACTCCATCTCCTTGTTTGACTTGGCACAATCTCATTGCTTGAGAAAACTCAAGCCATCTCCACCAATGATCTCATTTTTTCATCTTAACCCTCCATCCATTTTCCAAAAATCTAAAAAGTCTCCCAACACCTAGCCATTATCATCATTCACAATATATGAATGCAAGGTTATGCTACCAAAATTTTGTGAGCACATATATCAATCTACATAATCAAGGGAAAATCCACTTCTAAAATGCAATGCAGAGATCTAACATGGATTTCATTATTAATTTATGTTTTAATTAGATTTATTTATGTCCTAACTGTTTCTTTCTTTATTTCTTTATGTTGTTCAATTTAGGTTCTTAAATTGTTCAAATTGGCACAAGATTCTTGCATACAATGGTCGCATATTAGATTTGTTAGATCTAAGGCTTCTTTATTTCCCTGGATCTTACCTAGGGATTTTAATGCTATTCTTAGCATTGATGAAAATTTTGGTGGTCTTAACCATATTGACCCCTCTTCTTCTTTATTGACAGATAACTTGTATTTTATTAACTTGGTGGAAGTTAAACCAAGAAATGGATATTTTAATTAGACTACTAGAAAATGTGGTTTTGATTCCATTTTTTAGTGGCTTGATAGATTCCTACTTTTATACCATTGGATTGGAGATGATTGAGCTTCTTCTTCAAATATTTTGTCGCGGAAGGGATCAAATTGTTGTCCTTTCAAGTTCTCTTCTTCTCTATTCTCACTTCCCAAAAATCCTCCTTTCAAATATCAACTAATGTGGCTCAAATATCTTAATATTCATGATCTTATAGCTACCTATTAGTTGGAAGGTAAGAATTATTTTGGTATTGGTATGTATTATTTTTCAAGAGACTGTAATTTGTTAAGTTTAGGCTAAAGTGCAATGGAATAGAAGAACTTTTAGAAATATTTTTAAGGAAAAGCCCTAGGCTCAAGAAATACTAGATGATATTATTTTTAAAATTAGAGAATAGGGGATGACTAAGGAAATATTAGAGGAATCAACTTGCTACATAGAGATGAATGAACGCGAGCTTAAGGAAGAGATATTTTGGAAAAAAAAAATCAATAAATAATTGGCTTCGAGAAGGGGATAAGATTCTTATTTTTTTCATGACTCTATTAAATAAATGAGGGGTGGAAATGTTCTTCATTTTATTACCTCAACTTAGGGTGACCGCCTTTCCTCCTTCCAGGATATTTCTAAGGAGGTTGTCAATAACTTCTCCTATTTGTTCTCTAAAAATGGTCCTAATCCCTTGGAAGATGAAAGGATTATCTTGGATTACATCCCATCCTTAGTTTATGAGGACATGAATAATTGTCCAATAGGTCCAATCTCCATTGAGTAATTGGAGAAGGTGTTGTTTCAAATGAATAAAGGAAACTCTCTTGGTCTAAATGGTTATCCAATTGAAAAAAAATAGGAATTTTAGAATATTTTGAAAGATGATCTATTGGAGGTTGTTCAAGAATCCTAATATAATATTAAAATGATAAAATATAGCGATTCTACCTTTCTTTCATTGATTCCTACAAATGAGGATGATTTCTCTTTTGATTTATTTTGTCCCATCACTTTGTGTAATGTTACTTACAAGGTTATATCACCAAGCTCATTGTTGAGAACTTGAACTAGGTTTTGGTCTCTTTCATCTCTTAGGAGCAAGGATGTTTTTTTGAAGGTCACCAAATTCTTGATGGTATCAGTGATGCTTCAAAGGAAATCCATTTCATGTCTATTTCTAAGAAGAAAACTATGTTTGTTAATATTGATATGTCTAAGGCTTGTGAGAAATTTTGATGGTTTTTTCCAAAGACATGTTATCTGCTTTTTTGTGTTTTGTGAGGTATGAATTGATTGGATCATGATTTGTGTGACCTCCTACTTCTTATTGGTCTTATCAAGGTATATTAAGCTTCACGTTGGCTTCAACAAGGAGATAATTTTTCACCCTATTTGTTTATCCTTATGGTAAAAGTTCTTAGCAAATTAATTATCTTTTAAAGAGCTAATGGTTGTATGCAGGGTTGGTCTTGGTCTAGGGACCTTGATTCTCAACCCCACCTTCAGTTTTTAGATGATATGTAAGCTTTAATGGGGTGGAAACAATTAGTGAGGTGACAAATCTCAAGAAAGTTTTGGATATTTATCTAGCTTCTTCTGGTCAACAAATTAATTAAGATAATTCCAAAATTTTCTTCTTTAATACTCTAGATAATTCAACAAAGAGTTGTGAAAAACCTTTATTTTCTAATAGGTAATCTCTCTTTTGATTATCTTGATATCCTTAATTTTCTATTAAACTCAAAAGAGGGTAGTGGAAGAATATTTTATAAATATTTTGAATGAAGGTTAGTCATTGGACCTTTAGATTTAGTTATCCCTTACAAGTTGGTTGACTCTTTTAAATTTAGTCTACACGCTCTTCCTATTTATAGATTATGTGTTTTATCTACTCCTAAAATATTTCTTAAGGATTTTGATATGTTGTCTAGAAAATTCCTATGGGCGAGGAATCTAGATTCCCAAAATTAGAGTTTAGTTAATTAGGACTTGGTTTATAGGCCTAACATTTTTAGTGGACTTGGTCTTTGAAAAATAAAATTCAACTATCAATCCCTTGCTCCTTAAGTTTTTGGAGGTGGTGTGAGAACCCTGAAAAGCCTTGGGAAAAAAATATTAATTTCAAGTACTTAAGAGTGGTTTTCGATAAGGATGTTCCTAGGATGGTCATGCTTGGAAAAGGTTGTATGATTTGGGATACCATTAAGATGGGTGCTTCAATTTTTAAGGATGACCTCTTCTAAATTGTTAAAAATGAGAAAAGAGATATTTTCTAGAAGGACTATTGTGATCTTCATTCTCTTATCCTCATTTAATTTCCTTCTCTAAATCCTTTAAGTAAAAAAATTCAAGAAGTAGGGTGGTAAAAAGTTGATGGTTTTAAGAGTTCAATTAGTCTAGGGAATGCTCAAAAATTTTAATGGAAGGATTCTAGCAGTTGGCCTAGATGGGGAACTCCTAAAGACCATGATACTCTTGCTTCTATTTTGGTCAATAGATCTTGTTGTTCTCT
Source organism: Sequoia sempervirens (assembly GCA_007258455.2). Lineage (NCBI taxonomy): Eukaryota > Viridiplantae > Streptophyta > Pinopsida > Cupressales > Cupressaceae > Sequoia > Sequoia sempervirens. Next base: position 68,510,103 of record VDFB02358134.1, read on the forward strand.
AGATGGGCAAGATATTCTAGCATGGGAACATGATCCTAAAAGGACATATCATGTTTCTCTTGGCTATCAATTTTTAGAGAAAATGAAGGGTGTGAGAAGGGAGTTTCCCTAGTGGAAGAAAATTTGGAACAAGAATAGTTGGGCCAAATGTGACATGTTTCTCTATTTAGTGCACGTCAAAACAAGTTCCTTACTTGGGATAATGTCAGGAAGAAAATTTTCATGGAAATTTCATGACCCTTCTAAGTGTGTTTCATGTAGTAATAATGAAGAAAATATTGTGTGCCTCTTCTTCCAATGCCCCTTCTCAATGGTAATCTAGAGGTAGTGGTGGAGTAAGTGGAATCAACCCATAATTGATGCTACTTTTCTTTTACATTTTTGGGCTAGCTTGGATAGGTCATTTACGTCTACTTCCTTCTTGGCAGTTTCTTGGGAGCTTGATCCTATTTTTATTCATTGTAAAATTAGCTAGAGTGAAACCACAATTTTTTTTAGGGGTGTCAAAGGGTAATTTCTCAAGTGTGGAAAAAAATCATAGATTCAGTCAATGAAACTATTACTTAAAGATGCCCTCTTTACTTCTAATATTTTTGTAGTTAACCATTTGGATATCTCTTGCCCAATGAAGTCTCCAAGTTCCTTGAAATATGGAGTTAAAGCTTCTAAGAAGGTGAATTTGATTGGTAAGTGGTTTCCCCCCATCCTCATTTTTTGAAATTTGATATTGATGGATCATCAAGAGATAATCTAGGATCTATGAGGATTGGAGGAACTAAGTGAGATAGAAATGGTTCTAATATTTTATTCTTCACTTCTCATATGGGGATATACACTAGCAATCAAATGGAGACTAAATCCCTTCCATGATCTTTTTGTCCCTTTTAAACCAAGATGTGGTGTGTGAATATTCTTAAAGCATGACATCTTTGGTTGAGGAGATTCTCTATCTCACCCCTAATTTTGATTCCATGTCCTTCACTCATATTCCTTGAGAATGAAATATTATAGCTGACCACTTGACTAAGTGGGCTTTTGATGGTGATCATAATTGGAATGCAATAGATTGGGGATCTCTTCTTCCTGATAATTTGGAGCAATTTCTTAAGCTTCTACCAAATGATTAGACTTAACTTTAAATTTTTGTTGTGGGAGAGGAGTATTGTTGACATATTAAACTCTTGACTTCTCTTGGGTTGGTGGATTTGGGGTAAATCCCCCTAAATTTTCCTTATTCTAGCCCTAATAATGGCTTTTTTTTATCTAGAAATCCTTTTGTTGTAAGTGAAATTAATGTTTCTTTAATGTAATTTTATCTTTTTTGCTCAACAAAAACATGGGAAAGTGTATTTGCTAATGCCTAAAATATGTGCACTAACCAATTACACATGTCTACATATTTCCTTTGATGTTACTTCAAAAATATTTAAAACATTATAACATTTAAATATTTAAGTAAATAAAATAATTAAATCTTCTAGTTTAAAAAAAGTTTTTTTATTTTATTTTACTTTATAACTTTTCATAAATAAATTAACTATTAAATAAATAAAAATATCTAAAATAAACAATGTAAGTAATATAAAATAATCCCTAAATAATTATAAAATAAAGTAAAAATGTAAATAAAATAACTCTTAAGTAAATTAAAATAAAATGAAATAATCTAAGACTAAGATTTATATGTTAGTTTGTGTAGAGGAGGGGGACTGACTACTCAGGACGGGCTAGGTCATGGGAGGGTCTATAACAATCACCTACCCTGATCTACCTCACGCTAAGGGATTGCTTAAGATAGGTTTGATGTTTAAGGGGGTGAAAAGGAAGGACGATTGATCTGCCTATTTCCTTCTTCCAACCCGAGAAATTTAGGAAGTCAAGTGAGCAGATTTCTAGAGTCCAGACTACAACTTAGGCAGCTCATTGCTAGAGGATTCCAACGCGGGCTATAGACGATAGTGTGGCATGTTGGTGCCTCAGTTGGGCATTGGCATCCATATAGAAAGAGAATGTAAAGTGTAGTCTAAGAACTCAAAGAAACCTACTAACAACCCAACACGTACAACTTAATGTAATAACAAAAAATAGAAAGCGACTAAACTATTAAAATAACAAGAAGAATACTTTAACTTGATAGATAGATTGACTATGAATGAAATGACGAGCAAGGGTAGTAGAAATCCAACTTATGGTTTGTCCAGCCTCCCGCAAGCTCCGCATGAACGAAGTACCTACACACATAGTGATGGAAAACTGTTGGGGCTATGTATATAGGACTGTTACATTCAATCCCCCTCTTTGGTGTTGCTACCTCCACAAACAACCAGTATAGCAACAGTAGAGAAATGTGATAAAGAAAAGTATTGAAATGGAAGGTACTATGCACTATGCTAAACAACGATATGCTATGAAACAATAAAATGATGCTAAGTGAATGAAAAATGGGATAATGTTGGAGGAAGCAGACCAACTAGGGTGGGCCAAAAATGATCTAGCGAATAACATCCACACAACACCAATGATGATATCCAATTTCGTGCATGACATGTACTACACCTCGTGAGAGAATTTCAGACATTTATGGATAGCAGAAGCGACTCTGTTCATAGAAACTAGCCACAAGATGCCTAGCTTCACTCTAAACAAGTCGGATTCCAGAATGACGCCAAAGGTAGTATTCATATCCCTATGTCCCACTAGGACAAAAAGAGTTATAGAACCATAAGGAGCAAGAGAGAGACTATCATGGGTAAGTATGGTGGTATTCATCTTTTCATATTCCTCCTATTGTAACAAATTCCGCAAAAAAGTCTCCTCTATAATAATGTTCACATGACTCATGGGGTCCATAAGGACTCCTATCACAATGTTTCCATTGATGTGAGTGAGAATATATAGAGGAGAATCTTTGTTATTCATTGGTAGATCATGTGATGTAAAATTTATATCTGGTGAACTAGTCGCAGGTTGAGGGGGAGGACTGTGAGTAAACGAAACCACATTTATGTACACTCAGGCCTTGGGAGAGGTACTGGAAGGATCAATAATCAAATTTGCAGAGTGAAATAGAAATAGGCATGTATAAATATACAATTCACTATTCGCCTTAGCTACCGACTTATTCGCATTTTGCTTTTTACGATCAAGGTGAATGGTACTGCCATTGATGTGATCCTGTATCTCATGATGTAGGCACATACAATGTTTAGTATCATGCACGTGGAAATGATGGTATTGGAAGAACGCATTCCCATCATACCAATCGAGGTGAGGCTCTCTAAGAGGTCGAGGATCTTCCAAGGTTATAAGTTATTCCTTTAATAGTTTCTTCAAAATAGAAGAGTAAGATTTAGACAACTTGTGAAATATCTATTGCACTTGAGGTCTTTGTCATTAGTCACAACAACTACATTCGCAACAGATTTTCCTTTTCCTAAAATTGATATGATAGACCTTCCTTCAAGATGGGAACGCGAGGAAGATCCCCTGAATTGAACAACCATCTGTTGATATTCCTATAACGTTGCGCACAGATGTGTGAAAGAAGGATACTTCATTAAGGAAAACTTCTCTTGCTAGGGTCTCTACAGGTTGCCAATGAACACCTTCTACACATCTAAGTTTCATAACAAGTAAGAGATTTGTGAAAAGATTGCTTGATATTGAGCAATAAAATCAATAATCTTCTCATGCTCTCCTTGCTTACATTAGGCGAGATCCAAGAAGGTCATCTTTGGCTTGATGTTAGCCTAAAACTGCCAGAGAAACTGATTAACAAGTTGATCGAATGAGAATATGGAGTTGTCAGACAAGGAACAATACCACTCTAGTGGTGTGTCCTTGAGAGATCGAGGAAATAATTTGGCCATCAAGGCATCATGGTGAAAGAAGTCTGTACACATTGCATTGAAGGCTGACATGTCTGTTTGAGGATCTCCTTTACCACTGTATTTCTCAAATTTAGGAATTTCCATCCCTTGAGTGATGAAAATGTTAAGAATCATCATTTAAAAAGGACTATGTCAAAAGAAAGGTTGAAAGATGGGTTGGGCAGAGGCTTGGGACAGACTTGCTAGTTGGTTCTGTGTTTGACCTATATTTTGTAGCAAGGCATTTAAAATAGGGTCAGATAAAGAAGTAGGGCCAGTGGAGCCACCACTAGAACCACCACCAAGACCATCGCCAGAGCCATTTTTGGAGCCACTACCAGGGCCACCATTGTAGCCACCACCAGAGCTACCACCATAGCCACCTTTGGAGCCACCATCATGACCACCACTAGAGCTACGTTAGAGCCACCAGACATACCAAAACCACCAGCCCCCATTCCATTATAAATCTCATTGCCAAGGAAAGAGTTGCCCCTAGGAGGAATAACATTGAATCCTAGGGGTATTTTGCTTGCTTTCATAGTAGAAGACAAAGCAAAAGTGGAGATGTTGATGGAAGGGCTCTTTTTAGCCATGCATATCGATGGCATAAGCATCAAGACGTTGATTTTTCTTTCATAAGCGTTGAGCTCATGACCCTAGGTAATACTTGACCTAGGGTTGTAAGAAGGGATGTATGCTTCTGTTAAATTGGTAAGGCCACAGAGAAAATCTATGCCTGTCTGATTCTTCTATAACATATATCCAATCTCATTATCAACTTTAGCAGCCCTAACCATGTTTTGTTCTTTTCCTAAGTGATTTGCCAGATCCATTAGCCTCTTATATAGAGCAATGATATGCTTTGTAGGAATAGTGAGAGCATCATCATCATTCAAAGGTGGGGTCGTAGGAGTAGGGGTATGAGTGGTTGAACATCGAAGAAACTTGTCTCTATCGTCGATACCATCTCTTGGGAAGCGAGAGCCCTAGTGACCCTTGTAAAGTCCATCTCCATGTGTCATTGTCACACGCTCCTAACAATGTATCTAGAAGTTGTAAACTGAGTTGTGAAGCTCATAAAGTGTCACAACACACAAGTCCACAGCCTACGCAGACATGAGAAAAAGAACCTCAAAACAAAGAAATAGATATTACAAGTTTCACGTCGAGTTCACCAAAATGTAGAGGGGGGCCGATTGCTCAGGACCCCATGTTACAGGAGGGTCTAGAACAATTAGCTTCCCTGATCTACCTCATGCTAAGGGATTGCTTAAGATAGGTTTGATGTTTAAGGGGGTGAAAAGGAATGACAATTGATCTACCTCTTTCCTTCTACCAACCTGAGAGGTTTAGGAAGTCAGATGAGCAGATTTCTAGAGCCAGAGTTACAACTTAGGCAGCTCACTACTGGAGGACTCCAACACAGGCTATGGATGACAACACAACGCACTTGTGTCTTAGTTGAGTGTTGGCTTTGTATAGAAAGAGAATGTAAAATACAATCTAAGACCTTAAAGAAACCTACTAACGACCCAAAAAGTGCAACTTAACATAATAATAGAAAATAGAAAGTGACTAAACTACTGAAATAACAAGAATAATACTTTAACTTGATAGATAGATTGACTATGAATGAAATGACGAGCAAGGGCAGTAGAAATTCAACTTACAATCAGTCCATCCTCCCACAAGTTCCACACAAACAAAGTACCTACACACACAGTGACAAAAAAATGTTGGGGTTGTGTATAGAGGACTACCACAGTTAGTCCCCCGCTTTGGTGTTTCCACCTCCACAGACAACCAGTGTAGCAATGATAGAAAAATGTGATCAAGAAAAATATTGAAATGGAAGGTACTATGCACTATGCTAAACAATGATATGCTATGAAATAATACAATGATGTTAAGTGAATGAAAAGTGGAACAATGTCACCTTCAACCACGTGCACTTGAGGCAAATGGGAGGAGTGAGCTCACAAGCTTGTAGATGGCAGCATTGCCGCAACAATGAGAGGAGTAAAACCAGCAGAGTATCGACTTGCAACTTCAAAGGGGGTGAAAATGCTAAGAATGATCAAGTAGAATGCTAAGAAGATCAAGAAGTGTCAAGAGAGATCAAGAAGTGTGAAATAATGAAGGAGATAAGCATTTGAAGATCAAATTGGAGGCAAAGGAGTCGTTCAAGGTTAGTCAAGGGCATAGGAGCATTACACTTTATTGCCAATGGAGAGTTGTAATACCTTTGTGGATTCCAGAGGCAAGAATCCTGTCAAGACGACAACGCGCCGCATAGACATTCGTGTGCCGCGCTAGAGTCCCCAATAAAATATCCTCCATTGACACTAAAAACAACTGCCAAGTGGATGGGAAGTGAATGAGGAATGTGGAATAACATCATCAAATTTAATTTATCTAAGGTAGAAGGTGTGTAAACAGGGAATTTGTGAGGTGTGCAAATTCATGCCATTACAGTTTGATCAATATATTAATTGATAAGATGTATATACTAGTTTGATCAACATATTAATTGATACGATACATTATAAATAAATATTAATATCACAATACCTAAAAAAATACTTACCATCATGTAACACTTATTATTACTAAAATCATTTTTTATCAGTACTAATTAATTTACCTATATAAAATACTATTTATTTCTTTAAGAAACAAGTCCCCATAAACGAGGCAAATGCAATAATATGGAGTTGAGAATGGAAGGAAGGTATAAAATTGTGGTGGTAAGTTAAGAATGGTTAGAAAATGAAGTATGAAAACTTTTCTCGTCAAACAAGATAAGCATTCTCTTCCTTAAAGCATGTTATTGTCATTTACTTTTTGTGAAGTTAAGAGATTCTTCACTATCATTGCTTATCAAACCAATCATTCTTTTCTTTACTCAATGAAGAAAGTGATGTGAATAATAAACTAAAGAAGATTGGACAAGTTTTTTTCATGTATTTGAATTGGATGCTCTAATGTAGTTGTACTCCACTAGTTTTTAGGAAAATATATTATATTCTCACTGGCGTGTATATATAAAAGTTGACCTCACCTTTGTTTTTTAGCAATGCATTTGATTTGATGTATTGATGATTCCATTTAATAATAATAAGTATTTAAATTTATATTGAATGAATACTTTTTAAGATTATTTTTAGTGTAATCATTTTTTGGGTTTGAAAGTTTAGGAAAAAATCTATCAATAAATTATAAAAGTGGTTTTCTTCTCTTCCACTAAAAATTAACTTAATATTATATTTTTCTTATTTAAGTGAATTAAATACAATTAATTTTAAGTTATAGTATTTTACGTAGATTAATATAAATTAATTATTCTAAAAAAAATTGTGATTATAAAATTAAAAATTAAGAGAAATGAATAATGTTTTTTAATTATAGGTAAATAAGTTATTAAGTAAGATAATTAATTAACATTTGAGTTAATAAGTTGGGAGTAATAAATGATAAATGTTTAGAAATTAATTTAATAACCAATGGTATTTAGTTTAAATTTTGATGTGATTTTTTGTGTCGGGTGTCTTAAATCAATTGGTCAATATATTAGAAAATCAGAACTGTCAAATAACAATTTTTTTAATACTTCGGTTTAGTTCCACACCTATAGAATTGATATCCACACTTATGGATTTGAATCATGTTCACATATATGAATTGTATATATAGATCTAAACTTCATAAAATGGACATATGGAATCTACTCACCTTGATATACACAACATGTGTCTACAAAGGAGTGGTGTCAATAGACATCATGTAGGAGTTTTTTATGCAAGGAATGTTCTTCTTTGGTCAAACCCCTATTTTTAATTCAATAGTTTGATAAAAAAATATTGAAGACAACAAGCAAGCATATAATAGTGCCTAGAATGTTGATGTAAACTGATGATACAATGTTGATTCTATATGATGTGTTCTCTATGTGGCGATACAATGTGAATAAGACTTTTTTATGATTTGAAATAAATTAGGTTTGTTCTAAAATACAAAATCATAGCACAAAAGTTAGCAATTTTGCATCAAAGTCAACTCATAAGGGTTGGTTGAAAGGAGCTATCAAGGGCCCAAATTTAAATTTGAATTTAAAATTTTAGGGGTTATTTTCATTTTTTCAAAACCTACTAGGGTCAATTCTATATTTTGTGGATGGTAAATAACTCTCTTATAGTGGTAAATGCCATAATAGAAAATCTTAATGGGAAACTATCAACTAGATTAAAAAATGTTTGTCATCCTAATTGGGGGGTAGATTTATTTTTGGGTGTGTAATGGTTGAAATAGTTTAGAACGACATCCTTCAAATTTTAAGACTTGTTCATAGTTTTCAATAGAAATAGATAACAGTATAAACTTGTAGGAATACAATCACCATGAAGCTAAATTATTAGCTTTCATAAGATTGTTGGTTCCCAAAATTATTAGCCACACTCCTATAAGAATCAATTTATTTCAAGACTAGGGAAATATCATCCCAAAGGGATATGATTAACTCATCAATAAAATATGGGTGATTTAACGCCCATTTTTTAGATTGGGTATTCTCTCCTTCACTTTGGGCTTAGCTAAACCCAAAATAGTGTTCCTAGAGGTATTATTAATAGGATTGATCACAACTAAATATAAACAAATTGAAATTGTTGTAGTAGTACCCAATATATACTTTGCCCCAAAGGCTATCACTAGACCAAAGACTAACATATTGTATATAAAGCCTTTTTTTAATATGATAAGAACATCATTGTACAAAGGAAAAATGAAGGTATATAAAACATTATTCCTTATGATAAGAACTATTAAACCTCACTATATATGCTTCCCTAGTTGAAGCATTTAATCATTAGGTGCATACAACTATTTATCCTACTCCTAATCTATTGGTGTAAGATGTTTTCATTTTGAGTGCATGGTTAATCATAACTTTTAGGACCAATGTGTAATCCATTAGATTATAAAATTACAATATACCAAGATAAATAATATTTGGAAATCATGAAATCATATGATCTATACATATACATACACCACATATATGATATCAAATAACTAAACATTCTTAGTATCCATCTCCAAACTATAAAAATCCACATGCAATAAAGAAGAGACCATTACAAAGCTTGAAACAAATTAGAATGTTTTCATATTCATCTAATCTTCATTACAATCATACCAACAAATATGGCAAGAGAAACCCTAATTCAAAACTCTCTTGAAGATCCACAAATGAAGTCATGGAGATATTTAGTGATTGAGATCATTTACAATACATAAACCTCATTATGATATATAAAAAGTGCTACTCTCAAGGAAACTATAATTACATGATTTGAAACCCCAGAAGCTCCTTGGCACTCTATTGGATGGAAGGCTAAAATGATTAATTGTTTATCTAGGAAATAAACCTATATATACAACTTTGTTTGGCTTCCTAATTGCTTTCAAGAAATTGATTTAGAGCATAAATTCATAAATTTGATGTTCCAAACAAGTGCATTCCTATGGAATCTATGAGATGGAAAATTTGGAACAAGAATGAGGACCATTGAGAGCTAGAAATCAACCATCACATTAATGGAAATATGGTCACCCTTATATTCCACTATTGAAAATTACATGTAGATATGTGCCCTTCATGTGGATAATTATTTTTAAGTAGGAAGATCCTCTTGGAGCCATTGTAGGATTCAAATAGTCATTATGGTATCCTAGGAATATTTAATGAATGATAGAGGCAAACAAGAGGGAATTCAAAGCTTAGATATGGGACAGGAGTTTGGAATGAGAGATGTAGGGTTTCGTGTTGAGATTGGATGTTAGGATAAGACATACAAATGAAATTTTGGAAGTCCATCAAAACTCTACAAATGGGAAAATAAAATAAAATAAAGTGATTGGAATAAATGTGGGGAATGAGAGTCACATAACAAACTCAAGTATTCAAGATTAACTACAAAAGAAAAAATAACCTTCCATAAGAGAGTAGCAAGTAATACATTCTTGATTATAAGATGAAATATGATACAAATGGATACATAATATACATGAGAGGCCTTGCTTATATAATCAAGGTGAAAATATGGGACAACACAATATTATTATGAGTTTCGTAATCATATGACATGAGACACAAAAATTAAATAACCTAAAAGTGCCCCATGTATACTTAATTAAGTGTGAATAGGACCTAGATGGGAACCAGTAAGATAATGTACCCCATTCACACCAAGATCCCCCTTAAGTAAAACTTAGGGAGGAACAAAAAAATTCAAGAATACAAAGATTGTTCCAAACAATAAGGCCATGTTAGGTACCCATGTACAAAATCTCTCAAAAATAAAGTGAAGGAGAAACATAGGAAAAAATCCCTCTCCAAATGAGAGAAAACATGAAAAAAACATGTGCAAGTGATAGGACTTAATATGACCCCTAAGGACTAAATCCATCATAAACATATAATTAATAAACCCCCAATGGGAGAGAAAGAGGGACACTATTGTAGTTAGGGTAAAAATTTAGGGCAAATGCAAAAACAAATTATAATGAAACCCTAACAAGCACAATAGAGCACAAACTAGCATGAAATGAAAGCAAGAAAGCAAAGCAAACCAATTTCCAAGCTAGATTTGATTTATCTCCATTGCTCTTCTCCACCTACATGAGAATGCAAGATTTTGAAGGTTTGATTGTTGATTGCTCTATTTTGCAGCACAACGGTAAGATGGAGATGATAAAGGAAAAATAGATAGATAGATGAGAAGATTGAAGGAATTTTGGAAGAATGAGGATACTAGAAGAAGATTCGATCCAAATGGCATGTGTGAGGCTCGATTTATAGGCAAGAGCTGATTTGATTTGATGGCCAAGATTAAAAGTCGAATGGGTGATGTGTATGGATAGGATTAAAAGTTGATTTTAGTGCCTATGACGCACATTAAGTGGGTTATGACATGAGGCTAAAATTAGGATGTGAGGGAATAAGTGGGGTTCTTTTATTTATTTTGGAGGAAAAGATGCCTATGATGCACAAATAAGTGGGGCTAAAAATAGGATGTGAGTGGGAATCTCATAATTTAAATAATAAAATTATTTAAATTATTTGTGCATGTGAAGAGTTGTAGTCATGTGACACATGTTGCAATGTGGTAAAATTGAGGGATTAATTCAAATATTTAATTTGAATTATTTTGAGACATGTGAAGGGGAATTAATTAAATAAATGAGACTTCTTTAATTAATTAGGAAGGTGATTAAGTGGAATAAATGGGATAAGTAAGATAATGTAATGACCTAGGGTGAAATATTGCAAGATGTCTTACAAGGTCATGTATCGACTAGGTAATGTTATGACATGGACAATTTTGGGTGTCTACATTTTTCACCTCTTTGAGATGATGCTTGAGATGATGAGATTTATGTCGAGAAACATCATTTCAAAGAAACTAAGGTATGGATAGAGGAAAAAAATATGATGCCCCAACCACTTGAGGAAGTGAGGAGTAAGATGAATGAATGAAAGGGATGATAGAAGAATATGATGACACAAAAGATATGAAGAAATTGGATGATAATATACGATACGATAATGATGATGATGATGCCCCCTCGAGAGGATAGGTGCATTGGACAAACACGAGTATGCTCTCAAAATGAATGAGATGATAAAGAAGGGATAAGATGAATGATGCAAGATAAGAAGTAAATGAAAAGGAGGAATGACACACTATGTTGCAATAAAGTGAGCAATCATATGTTTGATATAGCACTAGACGTTATGCACCAAGGTCTAAGGACCAGGGTGACAATGTGTCTCATGCCCCAGCGTAATACAACCTTGTCTAGATATAAGATATGAATATTAGCTAGGAGTGATTCAGATTTGATGCAACTGCAAATTGAAATGATAACAAACATAAGCAAGCAAACAAGCATGCACAAATGATACAAAAAAAAAAGGTATTGCCCCTATCAAGCTGTAAACCGATGACTAATTGATTGATTGATGATGATGATGATGATAGTATTGTCATTGTGGGGAACAATATATCCCTAGATCAACACAAGGATGATTGATTGATTGATTGGGTTTGCAACAAGATTAGGATCAAGACCAAAGGATGTGATTGGATAATTTGGAAAGTTTAATTAGCTTGGTTGTTATGGATTAAGGATTGACTTGCATTTGGATTATTTCTTGGAATGATTGAAGATGATTGATTTGAAGATTTGGATGATTATTGAATTGAGGAATTGATTTGCTTGGAATGATTTTGATTGATTGGATTGATGAAGAAATTATTTGATTGGATTTATTAGAAGAAGTGATGTGATTGGATAATTTGATGAAGAAATTGATTTGATTTGAGGAATGTGATTTGAATGCATTGAATTGATTAGAAGAAGTGATTTGGTTTGATTTTATTGCTTGGATTTTTGTTGGCTATTTGATTTTTTTGTCTTTTTTCAGGACCTTTTCCTTTTTTTTTGTATTTTGGGGATATTTTGATTTTATTTGGATTTTTGAAATGTTTTGATTTTTTTGGATTTTTTCAGGACCTTTTTTCAATTTTTTTGTATTTTTTCAAGACTTTTTTGAAATGTTTTGAGATGTCAATGGATGACAATTTGGGTAGCCTTTGTAGTAGATACCAATGAAAAGGGAAAACCAAGTCTAGGTGCAAGGAGATAGATGGGATTGATGGATGAAAGGGTGGGTGATAGGATAAGGGACAAAAGGCTCATGATAGATGGATGGATAAAAATGATAGGTCATAGTGAATGGAATTATGTATGCATCATAGGAAAGCAAGGATGTGATCTCCAAAGACTATGTCACATAGGAATAACATGCCCCATTCTAGGTACAATACTTAGGATTTTTATGACAATGCTTAGAACAATAGGATGGTGATAAGATTGCATTGGAAAAGATGAGGTATGTCAAGAGATACCCAAAGCATGTTTCAACATTTTTCCCCCTATTTTTATCAAGATAAAAAGGAGGAAGAGAGGATGAATGGACTCAATATAGGTATGTATGATGGCTAAAGATGGTAGGTAGGATGGAAATGGTATGATAAGAAGTGACATGATAGGATAGATAGTGTGGATGAGACAAAGTGCCCCCAAGTGTAAGTGACATAGAAGATCAACCTACACATGACACCTATTTGCCATGTTTTCATCATAGTACTTATCCAAGGGCCTGTTTACCAGGTTTTCACCATTGGATGAAGGGATTTCTCTTTACTTTTTTTTTTTTTTGACTTTTTTTATTTTTGGATAGGAGAAGGGGACTATGGATAGGAGGGACTTAAGTGTCTAGTTCCATGAAAGGTGATAGTCCCACTAGAGGTGGATGTCATCGCATGGACCATGTCAAATGTCATTATGCTCATAGATGTTGGTAAGGGATGACATGAAAGGGAGATGGAGTAGGTAGATGATGGACTATGATGTGGCTTATGGAGGGAAATAGTGGATTATGATGTGGATTATGTAGGGAAGATGAATGGGAGGCTTAGCCAAAAGCATGGACCATAGGAAGGTGATGGAGGAGATATGTAGGATAATGAGTGAAGGATGAGGAGATGGAGGTATGTGGAATTGTTGTGAAATGGAAGGGAACCATAACCAATGGTTGCACACACTGTGATAAATGTTGAAGCTTTTGATGTGGAGGGGGTGTAGGAAGCAATGGAGATGTTTTCTTAGGAAATGGGTGATGAAGTGCTTTAGGTACCCACATAGGCTTAGTATTTTTATGATTTTTGCTTTGTTGGTGGGATTTTTGAAAGGAGTGGGATGTTTGGATGGAAGAGGATGGTTGGGATTTTTGTGATGTGGATGACTCGTTTGACTTGCTTTCCTTTTTCTTAGGGACCCAAACCATTTTAGTTTTGGCCTTTGCTTTTGGAGGTATGGGCTTATATAACTTTTTAGATGGATTTTTCTTTGATTCTTTGCTTTTGTGCCCTAAGGCATGAAGACCCTTAGGATTTTTTACTTTATAGGTAGAGGCATTGAAATTTTTGCTTTTGAATCACATGGGTATGGTGGAATGAGTGGAAGCTTCATGTTTAGACAATGTGTGCATTGATTGGTCATGATTATGATTTTTAGAAAATTTATGGATGGATGGATAAGGGGATTGGATAATGGGGATATTAAGTGTTGGGAGTAGTGGAGGTAGATTAGATGGAGGGATATTAGGAGTTGAAAGCAATGGTGGAAAATTTGATGGTGGAAGGTGTATGATCACATGCTTTTGACATTTGTAGGATGATGGCGAAGGGATGGCAACATATGTTTTAGGCGTATGATATGATTTATGGTGAAAAGAGGACTTAGGATGGATGGAGGAAGTACCAACATCTTTAGCTTGTAAATAAATGTGTAAATGAGGGATACTTCATCAACAAGATCTTATCTCTAATTTTAGATTGCTAATTTCCAAAAAAGAATCTTTGTATATTGGCATTTAGAAGGTTATAAGAGATTTGTGAAAAAAGATCTTGGTATCATCCTATAAATTCATACATCTTCTCTTTAGGTCCTTGTTTACAATGGACTAAATCTATTAACGTAACTTGAGGTCCAAAATTTTCTTCAAAGTGTTGAATGAATTCATTAACAAGTTGTGTAAAGGACACTATCAAGTTATTTGGCAATGAACAAATCCAATCCAAGGTGACATCCTTTAATGACCATGAAAAAATATTAGCTAAGAGAGCATCTTCAAAAAGCAAATCACTACATAAAGCAGTGAAGGTTGATACGTGGTTGGTGGGATCTCGTTTTCCAACATACTTCTCAAAGTGACATATTTTAATGTTTTACGATATGGGTGTCTTTAAGATATTGAATGAAAATGGACTACATGTGAGATATGTTGGAGGGTTAGTAATAGATTGACTTTGGTTCATGTTTGAAATTTTTAGTTGTAATGATAACATTTTTTGCAAAAGTTGGTTTATCAAAGGATCATTTGGTGACATGTTTTGAGAATGTGTTGAATATGGTAGACTATTATGGATGACTGACATGCTATTATTTTGTATTTTTATAATAGTTGAGGAACATATAGGTAAATTCTAGGTGAGGGGACAAAGCTGTAAGGATTCTCGTAATAAAATCCTAAACTTGTGGTTAGACCATTACTATATTGCATGGTTGATGCTACAACTGGAGGGGTAAAGGTGGGAATAGAAGGCATGGTTGTAGGAGAGGAATCTTGTTTTCCTAATCTATTTTGAGCATTAGTAAAGCCTTGAGTGTAACTATCCACTATAGGAATGTTTACATCCACTATATGAGCTAGGCTATGCAACACTTCTATCCCTTGTGAATCATTGATCAACTTCCTAAGGTTATCCAAAAGAGGAACCATTTCTCCAACCAAAGACTTAGTACTTAAGAATTGTTGAAGCCCTTCTAGGTATTTGTCCAATTGTTTGAGTTTATCTTTAGGGACATTGACAACAATAGCCTCCAAGTCCACATAAATATTAGGTGGTGATGAAGACATAGGTAATATTGAGTTAGGAAGAGAAAAAAAGATAGATTGATTAGATGTAACACCTTGAGTGAAAGAGTTATAAAACTTAGGCTCAACATCGGATGTGATTGCAACACGAAAATCCATAAGTTTTAAACCACGTCTCACGGGGGTATTAGATATGGGACACCAGGTTGTGAAGTTCATAAATTTATCACAAGAAACAAAACACTAAGTGCTCATATAATGAAGAGAAAAATAAATCATAATGACAAAAAACTAAAACAATTTTCAAGAACATAATATAGATCTATAGAGGAATCACATAGACAAAACTATGATCCAAATTTAGCCTAAAATTAGTTGGAAAAGGATAATAACACCCTAGACTAACAAGTATCAAATTCACCAAAATGTGATGTGGGAAAAAGAGATCTAGGGTCTATATCACACTTTTTCCTACATCATATTGGAAGGAACCAAAAATTATCACAAACAACCACTTAGCTATTAACCGCTATGGAAGAGCTAGAATGGTGGATCATGGTTTTGCTTCTTTTAGGTGGGTTGTGTGTTGATTGATTGTGGATTAACCTTATTTGATAATGTAAATGTGTACCTAGGTCAACTATTGAATTATAGCCAACTATCATAAATACATAGAAGCACATAACAAAAACACAGAAACCAATTACAAAATAATAGAGCATAGAGACAGAGGAACTTGACATATGAATTTGGGCTCAAAATAGTTGGACAAGGGTGCTGGTGCCCTAGACCTAGAAATGAAAATCTATGGAATCAAAAATTAAATCTCAGATGGTCACTGTTTGTAGGTTCTTCCCTTTTGGACGCAGCTTTGAAACTTTGTCTATCGATGATTAATTCCACTTTCCCTAATTTGTTGACATGTGAGGCTTGAAAGCTTGATCTTGCAATTAGGTCTTCAATCATTTCCCAAATCCACTTTAGATTTGTCACCTGCACACAAGAGATGAGAGAAAGGGTTGTTTCATATAGGGGCTTGCCTAAGTCAAACCATGTTTTGGTGTTTCCACCTCCACAATGGTTATGTTGATGTGTAAAGAGTGCTTACCCTCGATTAGATAGAGGTAAATGGATGAAAACTAATGATAAATTAACAAATACTACAACTTACCACTCATATCTTCCTTCCTTGATGGATGTAAGTCATTGTACTCATCTCATACAAGGAGAATTGGATGCTTGATTGAAGTTCTTGCAAGTGTTAGTACTCACAAAACAAATGAACATAAAACATGAACACAACTCACATATAAACTTAATCCATTGCTAACATGAATCTTGACGACTAATAAGTGTTGTAAACTCTACTAATTCTGCTCTTGACTACTTTTTAGGATGCTTAATTGTGATTCCAAATCGCTAGTTATTTCAAATGGTGAAAAATGCTTGTATTTATATGAAATAATTCATTTTCCCACACAATTAATTATCAAAAGTTGACAAATGAATTTAAATTTATAAATTTTAAAATGCCGAAAATAATATATTTAAATTAGAGTCAAAATAGGCTAGATAAGGGCGCTAGCGCCCTATTCCAAACTCTCTGAAACTCTAACAATTCCTTCTTTAAGAACCTTGTTTGTGTTTCTCTCAGTTCCCAAACTTTCTAACTTCTCAATAAGTAATCTTCCTTCCACTTGTGACTTATTCCCAATGTTTCAAAACTTCTAAAAATATTGACAAACAAAACGTCAAAGATTCTCAATGCTCACAAATCTTTGATCATTGACAAAGTTTACTTCAAACACAAAGTTCCAATTGAAGGCTGCAAAATTTTCAATGTCAGTAGGTTTGTGAGTTGTAAAATTGCCAAAATACTAATGAAGGTTTCAAAATGATCATAAAATCTAACAAAGTAGCTTTAGAGATTATCTGTCAAATCACCAAGTGGAGCAATTTTTTTATTCTTCATCAATCACAAGATTATTGATAGTGTGGATCACTTGTGAGGAATTTGAGAAGATGCTAGTGTATGAACAAGAGGATGAATCTATTTTGGATAATTTTATTCATACAAGAGTTCATTTTGTATATTTAGATGGTCTAGTTTACATCGTTAAGTTCTAATTACATAAGCAAAGACAATCTCAAAAGGGAACACACTAAGTGTGCAACATATTTTACTTTGAAAGTGTGCTTTTTTTGGATTAAACTGTGTGTGATTTGTTTGCATCAACATTTTGGATCACACTCCATTATCCATCATTAGGATGAATAAGAGTTGTAGGAGAAGAATGATGACTCTTCACAATTTTTGTATTTGTATTATGTGAATCTTCAAAGGAATGACTTTGTATTCCCTAGTGTCAAATAGAGCCTATATATACTCGTGAGAGGCTCATTCTAATGGGTTTTTTTTTAGGGAGAGTCTTTTTATTCCCACACATTATATAAAAAGAGTAGTATTCAAGCTTTGATTTTGGGAATAAAATAAAAATTGGAAATTGCTCGTCTATGAGTGGGTGTGTTACATCTTTGTGTTGTAAATTTTTCTTACATCAAATTTGCAACCTTTTATGATGGTTCTCTTTTTGTACATGTGAATGCAATCAACACTATTTTCTTCTCAATGCAATAATGCATGTAATATTGAGTGATTTTCACAATCTGTCTGAAAACCCTAGGTGAATGTCTCATTTCTTATGTTAGGTAGCATTTCCTTATTTAAATCTCAATTGTAACTTTCATTTAAAACCACCTTTTTATGGGAAAAAATCTTTGTGTTCATTCTTTTTTCTTGAAAATCTATTCATTTTCTTAGGAAAAAATAGGTTATCGCCACGTTATCATTATCTAGGGTTCCTCTTTTGTTTTAGTTTTAGTTTCTTTGTCTTTCCTAATTTTTGGTTAAAAGCATATCCTTGAAAGACCTAAAATTCTATTTTACAAGGGACCTACCCCTCTCAAACACAAATAAATATTGCTATTCTAATAGTAATCTCTCCAACTATTGTAGACTTTTTTGTTGCTTGTTAGACTAATCAAGTTGTTTTCAACAAAATATCACAACCACAAATCTATTTACCAACAACAAACATTTTCAAAATTACAAATAGCGACATTACCACGTACATTACCTTTGGAATGAACTTTTACAACTATTTGAAAACCATTTTCCTATATACCCAAACTTGAGGTAATCCCAACATCAAATATGAAACCATTTAAATTGATAAGTAGGAGGTATTTTCCACGGCGTGTCAAATTATGATATTGTTATCAGGATATTCAAATGTGTGGTTTTATGAGTCAAACTCATGAAACATGGATCAATGAGTTTGACTCATAAAACTACACAGTTGAATCTTGATAACAATATCACCATTTAAATTGTCAGTGATTAAAAAAAATATCCAGAAAGAAAGAACTAAAAACCCTATAATAAATGCATACTTCCCCTCCTTCAAAATAGAGTATAACACAAGAACAATACATACCAACTACAAAAGTGTAAAAAACACAAACTCAAAATAGAAATTAAAAAAAAAATCCAGAAAGAAAGAACTAAAAACCCTATAATAAATACATACTTCCCCTCCTTCAAAATAGAGTATAACAGAGAAACAATACATACCAGCTACAAAAGTAAAAAAAACACAAACTCGAGAAAAACACAAAAATAAAAATAAAAAACATAAACCAAACCTGAAGGTGGCCTACAAACCAGGCTGACTAGGCTTGGTTGACCCTGAAAGAGTTAAATCCTAGAGTACACCTTGAACACGACATGTCACAATTAACTCAATCCTCCACAATACCCTTTTCATAAACAATAATTTTTTATCTTACTCCATGTTGACAAATCCAGGGGGAGTCACAATCTCTATTTAATTTCTTCAATGAAGCCAGAAGTGAGATGTTTTGCTGTCTTCGATTAACTCTGCAACCTGAAGAAATTCGTGCTTGTTTTATGACCATTATTACTGTTATCTGAGGTAGGGAGTTGCACAAAGAGTAGCAGAAGCCTTGTAAGTTGATGTTGGAAAAGGAATGGGAGAGGTGGTATTAGGTCCACGTATTTACAGTTGCTGCAATTGCAGATGCCATATTGCTGAGCATGATGATATTATCTCCAAAGCCTTTCAGGTCCAATAAGCAAAAGTTGATTTGTCTCTTGATAGATGCATATAAGAAAAAACAATATTCATTTTTATTGTTTTATTGTGTAAAAGATCACAAAAAAAAGTATTTTGGTTATCTTAATTGTCTAGAAGAAAACCTACAGAAGGATTTCACTGGTTTTTAGTTGACGTTCTGCCTTGGAAGGACATCCGCAGAGCTTTTTTTCTCTCCTATTGTTAGAAGAATATCTACAGAAGGTTTTTGATTAATTTTTGTGGTTTAGAAGAAAACAATAGACTCAGATCAAAGTTCTTTTATGTGGGTAATTTTTCTTGTGTCCTCAAGCGTCTTTTCGTGTCTGCAACCAAAAGAATTAAGTGATCAGGATGTTTGTATGCTTATGCCCAATTTTTGGAGATCTAAACCATGAAAATGGGACGTGGATCATAAACAAAAACAAACAAATAAATAAAAATTTGAGCCACCGAGTGCTGGAGTAGAATTTCTTTTTCTGATTCCATCCCGACTGGATGGCAGATGTCCGTATTAAGATCATAGAAAACTATAGTTTGCTTAAGATGCAGTGGGTTTATTTGTGGCTCGCTGTGACAGATTAATGGGTTCTATTCTATTTGGCATAGATTGTAGATAAGTTAAATGTTGAGCGTATTCAGTGGGGGAATGCAGTATCAAGCTTAGGTCCCTGTTAAGTTTACAAGCCACACCCGAAGGGTTTCTAGTCTGCCGAATTTGTCTGGGACTTGTACCTAGCTTTGTCCAGTTGTGGCCTACATTGCTATAGCTATTTAGCACGGGAACATGTCTGGCCGGGTTTGAATCTGGGTCATCGTAAGGGCCAGCTCTCTGCTTTGCCACCAGACCATGGCCCACTGGACCTGTTCAGCTTGTTTCAAACAACATTCTTGCAAGAATTTATGATTTTTCCACCTTTAGTTGTGTTTTGATTTGTGTATTCTTTCTTCAATTATTGGCAATTCCTTGAGTTTTCTCAAATGTGTAGTTTCTAGCATTTAGTTTGTTTTTAGGATTTTATTTGTAATTAAACTTCTGATTCGGCTTTATTGTTATTCATTGTTTTCTGTCTACTCTTCGTCTTAGATGTAAGAACAATCACATGAAAATCAGGGCATCTTGTTCTCTTCCGGGACAAGGTATTGTCTGTTTTTTCTAAGAATATGATTAGTTAAAGTGGTTGTATATCTCCATGGAAACACAAGTTTCAATTTTGAACTAGTTTTCATATGTTTTGCAATTTGCACAATGCTCACGCAACCAGCTATTGTGAGCTTCTCACAGGTTTTAAAAGTTTTTTCTTTTATATATTTTCGTAGTCATTTATGCAATTCATCAAATGTTATAAGGTACACAAAATTGACAGACATTGAGGCTGTTCTGTAAGCTGGGGTGCTTACAGCAATGTCTCAAATTTGTTAGTAGAGATTAGTCGTTGGATGTGTATATGTAATTACTAACTAAGTATCCTCTAGTCATCAAACGAGGTTTCCCACTTAGAGGTTTGAAAAGGTTATTTTATTTTGTAGGTTTCACCAAATTCGGATTATCCTAAATATGGAACATAGTTGAAATAATTTGGAAGGCTAAAATATTTGATTGGAACAAATATCACAGTTTATTTTGGGCCTCACTCTGGTCAGCTTGTTCCCTGGAGGGAAAGCCCCTAGGGACTTCAGAATTAGTGGCCTCCGTGATACAAAATTACTGACTTCTGTGAGCTGTGTTGCAATCAGTCTCAAAGGTAGATAGTTATTAAGGTGTCACAACCATTCAATGTAAGAGATGCATATATTTTGTGGAACTGTATCTTAAGATGAATTTCTAAAATATTATTAAAAATCCTAAAAATATGTTCCTCAAGGGTTGAACACAGAGAGGCATACAAATCTAGATGCATAATACAATTGTTAAAGGAGTACTAATTTCCACATATACAGGATATGTTTCAAAGTTGATCTACATTGTATGGCTATGTACAATCTACAGGTTTTATTTTTATTTTTTAATTTAAAATAAGATAGAGCTTAACTTTTACCTTATTTGTTTCCCTTGACAAATTATGACCAATAATTTGTTATAAAATTTTGTTTAATGGAAACATCTGGAACTAAATTGGATGATGAAAGATATTGTATCCCGTATGGATACAAGAATCATTCGGAAAATCTTATATATGATACAGTTGGCTGCAGAAAGTGTTTTTGTTCACAGAGGAAAAAGTCATAAAATATAAAAAATACACATTACTGTACATTTCATAAGTGAATATAACTGAAATTTGAAGCTGGAGTGAAGAATAAGGCCCAAAATAACTTTTTATAAGAGGCATGCAATTATAACTGAAATTTGAAGCTGGAATGAAGAATAAGGCACATAAGAATTTTTTATAAGAGGCATGCAAGTATAACAGAAATTTGAAGCTGGAGTGAAGAATAAGGCCTATAAGAATTTTTTACAAGAGGTAAGTGTTTTTTTCCGTCTTGTTTTTCTTTCTTAGATTTTTATCTTAAGAGTTTTCCTTTATGAAAAGGAAGGAATATAACAACCATACCAGATTAAGTCTGCCTACATCATCCCAGCCATAGCCATTTCTGCATAGGGATTTCTACCATATCCACCTTGTGCCTCTGTGGTACTGTAACCAAATTTTTACTGGGTGCATATATCCAGTAATTTAGGGAAGAATATGACCTGCAAAGCTCAGTGCCACGTATGGCAATTGATTTTGAAACCTGCTTGAGGGCTATCAATAAATGACAATTGTGAATTTGTGAGGGTGTAATTGGAAAAATCTGGCAGTGATAGTTACCATGTTAACAAATGACCAGTTAATATGCTTTCCAAAACTAAGAGGATACATACTGATGCAAAGAAAGTTAACATATTGCAACAGAAGCTCAATTTCTTGAATGTGAGTAGTATTTGGGAGGAGTTTGAAGCCTTTAAGTTTAATTTGACTTTAACAATATCTTAAACTTAAGAAAGATGAGAGCGTGAATACATATCAAGCTGAAATGTATTCTGAATATGGTAAGGTCCGAATATGATTAGATTCATGTGCATTGATTTCCATGAAAAAGAAGAGAAAGAAGATTAAAAGGCAAATTGTACCTCCACAAAATGTTCAAAGCAGGCAATTAGATTAATGAGTTCTTCGTACTACTTATCTGGACTACAAGACTAATACAAAACAATTATTCTAAACAATCAGAAGATCTATGGTAAACGTGCTTTTCCCACAGTCCACAAAAATGAGTAAAGTGTTTCTGGATTCAGCTGTGTAAGAATGTTTTTGCATCAATGTTTTGATCACAATAAGAAGAACCATTAAACAGAGCTTCCAGTTCCCTAAAAATAAATGTCAATCTGAACATTTAAAACTGGGTTTACAATGTTCATTTCGTAAATGTGTCCAACTTGTGGTTTGTTTGGGCTATGTAAATTCATTTCAAGAAGTAGGGAGGGTCTTAAGCACCAATTAGTTCAATGTTATGAATTAATAGTTCTTTACAACTAACATTTTGTCTTGAAATCTCAAGCTGATATTTTTACAGAGCTAATGCACAATACGATAAATCTGTTAAATGAGCTTTGAGTTGATTAGGAAAATAATGATAGCATGACATGCACTTGTTTATTTGTATTAAAATATTAAAAATATTGATAGCACAATACAAATGAAGAAATTAAAGCAAAATATTTCCATGTTTTTCACCCAAACTGGGAGAAGGGCATTATTCCATGACCAGAGGAATGATTATGTTATGCAAACTTAGGGTCTCAAACTTTTCCTTTTATTACTTTCTCTTTCTTTTGCCACCCTCCCAACAAAAAAATGCAATGGGGCATAAAACACATCATTAATTAACTTATAATCCTTGAATTTTTTACTGTCTGCCCAAAATTTCCCCTTTCATGTGATGTGGTTTTTGGAAAACTTTGATTAAATAATTTGACCATCAACCCTCTTTATTGGGGTCTTCAAAGAAGTACCGAATCTCAATAGAATAAAGCCAAATCACAAATATAAATCTTAATAAAGAAAAATGAAAAGAATCACCCAATGGAGAGAAATAATGTCTAATATGGAAAGCTTGGTTGACTTTGGGAGGTAAAAGCCCTATGAAAGAAAAAGTAAAGACCCCTTAGATGTTTGACTTTTAATAGTAAAAGTATTGATACTCACAAAAATGCTACAGGGGAGTTAGCATTAACTTGAAGCGCCAATTCCTGTGACTGCACTCAAATGGTGCTAAAAAATTATTAAAACTAATATAAAATTTCTGATTGTCCCCCTTGGTAAACACACAGTAGTGTATACTTATATATTCATGTCTGATTTGAATGGCAGAAGTGCAGCATAGGTTTTAAGTTTGAACTTTGAAGAGACATTGATTTGGGAGATGACTAAGGAATGAAAGAGGACTGAATGGCCAGTTTTATTATATTTTATGTCATTGCTTTATGCAGTAGAAAGGCAGGTTTTAACTTGTGTTTTTTCTGAGTCAAGCCAGCAAATCTTTGTGCTTGCCTCTCGGCTAGATTGACTCTAATATGGTATATTCTGTACTGAGTCTGTAGTGTCTGTTGGGCCTATGTTGGCGTGGTTGGATTTGTAATACAACAGTCATGGTTGACATATATCTCTTCAATCATGGAGATTGCTTGGGGTCTTAATGTCATTTTTATAAGGATATCTTATTATCTCCTCACTATTTATGTGTGATTTTAAATTCTCGTGATGCTAAAGGAACGGGCTCTCCTGTAAACACCTCTTGATAATCCTTTACTTATCAAGACAAAAAGTGTACGAAACAGGACACTTAGGTTTGTACAACTATATAGGATAGAACTCTCAAAAAGGTTGTTCTGATTTGTTTTACTTTTAAAATGTTGAAAACCCAGAGTTGCTTCTGCCTCTAGGAGTAGGAGCATGTCTTCATGTTTCTCAAGTGGTAGATGTCGTATTGGTCTCCTTGTTTTCTTTACCCAAACTGATGTGGGTCTTTCTTTATCAGTGAGATATTCTTAAAACTCATTCCTTGACGGTGAGACCCTGCAGGGTCATCCTCTAACATTGGAACTTCATAACTAGTTTTTGCTACCTCTTCAAGGTTTGATCATCCTTGTTTTGCTTTCATACTGGAGCTGACTGAAGATTTCCGTTGCATCCAATACGTTTCCATCAGACCAAGAAACTTCCCTCATTTGTTGCACATTAATTTGTGTAAGTCCATAATCTACACATCCTAAAATTGGAAGGAGTTTGATCAGATCATATCGTTGCCTTTTTGCCTTGTTTTAAACTCTCAATCTTTACTTTCCTCAATTATAGTTCATACTTTGGCTTGCACTTTTTTAGTTTAGGTCTTCCTTTTTTGAGATTTCTTGTTTTCATGTTTGTCAATCAGTGTCTCCTATTCCTCCTTTTTGGACAATCTCCGGCTAAATTCCTTTATTGTACTGTGGACATTCTGAGAATCCAAGGGTTGTGTCCATTAATGATCACAGACTTGTTACAGCGTCAAAGCAGGGAGGCCTTTTGTAAGTCAAGATCAATGCAAATATTTGTATGCTGTGTCATTTTCCTATATTTGGTAAGTTATAGTGTTGTATGTATCTTCCTTATGTGTCTGGAATCCACACAACTAGAGTCACTCTAGATCAAGTGGTTATACAAAGAGACTGACGTGAGCACAGGAAGTTGAAATTGTCTTTTCCAGAGAATCGAGACCAATGATCTAGTTTTTGAAATAGAGATCTGTTCTGCGCATGAAACACAGGTCTGCTTCATGGAACATGGCATCCTCTAGGAAGCAAGGTCTGTTTTCCCCTGTAGCTTCAAGTTGTTCGAAATCTGTGTTCAGCTGTTGTCATATGTTGGAAAAAGACTGGATGGACCTGTGGATAAGTGCTTGATCTTGCTGACCCCTTATCTACTCAGATAAGGTTTCAGGTGCAAGGTTGATAACATGGTATAGGTTTTCATGAAACTCATGAGCCACTAGGCTATGGGTGCGTTTGTGATTCGGTTTTCTGGAGAAAAAAATTGATATCATGAATAGATTTTACTAGGACAGCAGAGCAATCTTTTACCTAAAGCCAGGCATCCGTTAAGAGATCATAATCTAGCCACCACATCCATGTACAATCTCTCTGTTCTCTAAGAGTGTAGAAATTTTCTTAACAGTTTTGTGGTGCAATAGCATCCGTGGTGAGGAAGGAAGCAGGTTCTGTGTGCTAAGAGTGAAGATGCCTGAATACTTGCACATGATTTTAACATAGAGCACAATAGGTCATTGAAGGGAACTTCTGATCGCACGGAAAGGTTTGAGTTAGGAGGGGCAGCTGGAGAGGCTCACACGTTGGATATGCAGCTACCACCAAAAACACAGGTGAATGATGACCGAAAATACATATGCCACATTGAAACTAAAGTCATCAAGTTTTTCTGGCTTGGCTTTAATTTCACTGTCGTGGTTTTTTGGAATCATTTTTTGTTGGAATATGATGGAGCTCAGCAATTTCTATCTTTTTATTAGAGCTCACTGATACAGAACTTTGAAGAGATGTGACCTAAGTTGAGGAGTATCTTCTATTAAGAATAGTGAGTCAAGTCCAAACACCTATTACCTATTTGGGGTTGACCCAGAGTCCAGACAACTGATTCACCATCAACATAAACTTAACGTCACTGGCAAAAAGCCATAAATCTGTATATCAGGAATCTATGGCTCAAGGGTAACAAGTTAGGTTAACTCGATATTTTGAAGGTTAGGAGGAATGCACTCTACAGTACAATAACTTTTAATTTGCATGTTAAATACAACTGAATTTTTAATTGTTTCTTGTTTCTAACATTTTTTTATGATTTTGAATTTAGGCCCTAGGCCATTAGGCCATGAGCTTGAGAATGGCACATGAATACTTGTAGTCCTGCACTAATGCATACAAGTTCAGATGAGACTGTTTCTACTCATTAGACTTTTATATATTGTCGATTTAACCATTATTTCTGAGGCTCTTTGATTTTTAGGCCATGTCTAACATTCATAAATTTGATGTACTAAGATTGCCTATTTTTCATCTTTGCTGGAATGGCTAGTTTCTCTTTTTAGGGTTTATTTACATCTGAGATTGAGAACTGGCTTATTCCCCACATTTTGTACATGATTGTACTCATTGAGTTTCCCATCTGTGGTTGACAACTTTCGAGCATTGGTGTATTATATAGGGGATTCCCGAAATGTTCAATCATATGGGTATTTCCAATTGAATTAATAACGATTTTAATAAATCCCAAATAATTATTAAAAATATTGCTCTTTTTTTCTTTTGAAAATTTGTCTATTTTGTTTTTGTTTTTGCAGTTTTCTCGCTCATTTTGGATTAATCTCTTGGGATTCTTGCTGAATAATTGCTATTCATAATTCTTGTGATCATATCAACAAATGATGCTACATACATTAAGGCATTATATAGTTTTATTAACTAAGTACAACTTTTTTTTGATTGGCAAACGTGGGCGTATACCAGTCCAGTGTGTAAGATCATAAACAGTGGAGTGGCCCTATCTCCAATGGAAATATAGTTCATATTTGCTAGCGTGGTGGTGCAGGAGAGGCACAGAACCTACAGGCCCACTAGCCTGTGAGCATTTGAACGCTGGTGGATGCCATAACAATGCCACAACTTAACCAACACGCCATGTTCTTAATGTCTATTATTTAAGTTGTTCTTGATAGTAATGTTACCTCTGAAATATTTGAAGCATGCTAATTATCTGTAAGTTATGAATTTATCCAATTGTGCTGTTGTGGAAGGAAAATTAATGTTACAGTTGGAAAACACTGATCATGCTTTTGCTAAAACAAGCATTATTGAACTGCAGGGAAGGAATGGGAGAGCATATTTGTTTGGGCATGTTGTAAATGTTATGTCGGGACCTAAGGAAGACAGGCAACTCATGACAGGCTTGCATACTGTGGCTGATATATCTTGTTTTCAGTGCAAGGAAGTGCTTGGTTGGAAATATGAGAGAGCTTATGAAGAATCGCAGAAGTATAAAGAAGGCAAGTATATTCTTGAAAAAGCAAAGATCATGAAAGAAAACTGGTAATGCTCATATTGATGACTGACTTATACATGCAAGCATTACCATTGCATTAAGTTTTCTGGGTACAATAGGATCCTCATTTAAAACGTTTGGGTTGGCTTCTTGGTTCTTCTTCTCTAAGGTATTCAGAATCAAGATGTAGTTATTAAGGTTGATTTGTTAGCTGCTCGGATTGGAATCATTGTGTAAAAAGTGGAAATTTTCAAGATGTTAAGGATTTGTGTGATTGAGCTCTGATGAATATCAAATTGTGGGCTGCAAAGAATTGCTGGAGAATTGGGCTACATGGGTTTTTGGTATATTGCCAAAGTAAGGTCATTTGGATTTGTAATTTATTTGTCAGGAGCTCTGAAATAAATCAAAATGTAAATAATTTGTGGGGCTTTTCATTTGTAGAGTGCTTTTGACTCTGACAAGTACAATGTATGTTCGTTTCATGTTAGTTCACTAAAAATTTGCTAAAAAAAATGCTTTACATAAATTATTGAAACTAATTAAACAAATGCAATCAATTAAATCACAAATTAACCAAAATAATAGAGTTAGAATGATCATGAAAAATTATATAAAATTCAATTTTTTAACGAGTAAGAAAAATAAATAAAGTAAATGCATAGATGCTTTAGCCTTGATTTTGATGTAGACGTCCCTGTCCAAATGTTAAGTCATTTGCCAAGATTCTAGAATTTTGTAGACTGGTACATGTATGCCTTGCTTTATGGTATTTGATGTAATGTCCCTGGTAAGATTTTTATGCAAAAATATTTCAAATGTGAATATGTTACAAATATCTTGCGAAGACGTAAAGTTCTTGCCCAATTTCTTAACAAACTATGTATCCAGAATTGACAATTTCACTCCTTATCAATTTGAATCTTTTTCAATATTCAGAGGCTGATCACTAAGCACGAATTACACAGCAAAATATAGAGCAACTGGATGGAAAATGATAGAAAATGATAGAAAATTAAAGTCTCACAACTGAGGAGAAAATCTAAAAATTAAGTTTTAAACAGTCAAACAATATTAACAATTTTTGGAACTCCACTAGAGTTACTTATAGTAATGAAATATATGAGTATATTGTAACATACAACAAACCCATTTGACTACATTCCTTCAATGTACACAAACTATTCTAGTTGAATCAAACTCACAAAATATATATCTAGGGATCAATGGTTGCACAAAATCGCTCCAATATGAAAAAAATATACAATAAAATGCTATTACAAATATAATTAAAATGGTGAATTAGAAGATTAAATTACGCAAATTTGAACTCTTCTTATTCACTGTTCTTGCAAACAAACACACCAAACTTTTCAGTCCAAATGCAACTTCTGTATAAAATTGTCCTCAAGAATTCCAAAGGATTTTTCATCCTCGAATTTTATTACTTGAAAATAAATGCTCAATACAAATTTTGACAATTTTTGTATGAAAAGATGAATGTTCAAAATATGAAATTGTTTGCAATCCAATGGATTGATGTTGGTCTCAATTTGAGCATTCAAATTCCAATGGCCTCTATTGGAAAAATAAATAAAATAATATAATTCTCATCAATTTTTATTCAAAGATGCTCACTTTTCATGACTATTAAAGATTTTCGACTAAAATTAAACAATAACTCTCCATATGCAAGCTGCCATAAAAACTATCAAAGAATTTGTTAATAATAGACTGCGGCTTGATCTGGAAGGTTAAAAATTTTCTCATAAGAAATCTCACATCCCAAACATATAAATAATTTATTTAGAAGTTCAAAATAATAATATTAAATAAAAGATTTTCCCTTTCACCTTTTTTAAGTCCATAGATAATATTAGAATAAGCATTTTGTCCAAAAAATAAATTAATTGAAAATAAGACATGATATCTGAATTTGCACAAATCAGATATTTACAAACACTTTTTGAAAATATTACACGGCTGAAAAATATATAAATTTGCCAATGAAAACATAATTTCCATGAGTTGGGCTGATCTACAGCCAAAAGAAGCAACAATAAGGGACTTGGTTTTTCCAATTAGAGTCCACTTTGTCTTTACTAATTCTGCATTTTTAAAATTAAAGCTGTCAGTCTATTTTGTCTCATTCGTCTACAACAATCTTCTAAAGGTGATAGAACAGCAGATTTGACATTCAAGGAACAAGAAAGAGGCACCTATAGTAGGTAAAAATAGTAGGATCAAGACTATTTCAACATCTAACATCAAGTGACGATATCAATACTAAACTCCACCAAGCTTGACAACTTAAGTAGGGTGCACTTTTTGATTGGTCAAACCACAAAATTCTCAGCCAAAAAAGTGGCTTAAATCTCATGGAACTCTGCTAGCATATAACATGGAAAGTCATCTCATGGTTTCAACACTGATATTTTTTTGCCATATAATAGTTAAAAGATGGCAAAGACAGTAGAATTCTGTCTAGCAAAGGAAACTGACAGAGTGACTTCAATTTTATGTCAATTAGTTCTAAAATGACAATATGACAATATATTAGTTAAAAGATGACAAAGATCTAATAGAAGAGGAAAGTGGCAGAGTGACTTCAATTTATGTCAATTAGTTCTTAAAAAATCCAAAAATAAGAAAAAAATGCATGCTTTAATTGGTAGCAAAACCACCTAAGAGTCTCCCTTGAAGAATGACAACATGACATAAAAGAACGCCCAGCTTTCAGGAGAAAAGAGGCCATGAGCTGGCACACTTTTGATTGGTTATGGCCATAAATTTTTTGCAAGTTGAAGACTAATGGGCAAGGACTTAAATTGATTCCTGCTTGGCATATAGAAGGAAAGTTAAAGCCAAAAGAGTGCAGCACACATGTTTGGTGGCTTTGCCACCTAAAAGTTGAACTCAAACTCAAGAAAAAAAGACAAATAACCCAACATAATGAAGTTTAGTGCTGGTATTTAGGCATACATTCATAATGGCTTTGCCATCCAAAAACTTGTCTCAGTGGCTATACACATGAAAACTGGTTTTCTCTATGTTTAGCTTGGTCGTGGCCAAAAGTACAAATGTTGCCTTCTAAGTAATACTATCATTAGATCAGAGAAATAGGGTTTCAAGTTCAAGAGTTTAGGTGTACGTGACTATTTTAGTAGTGGATATATTAGTTAGTAGTCAAGTCCAATAGTAGTTATTTTTAGGTGATAGATATGAGTATGTGCTAAGGTCATCATATTTTATAAGTTTAAGAGTAGTTTTATTTTTGCTTTTTTTACAAATAGGATATGATAGCTTGAAACCTATAGTTTTTGGAATATTTAATTAGTATTTTTAAATCTTTAAAAAATTATTTTTTGTGAGCTTATAAATAAATATCTTAATATATACATTTAGAATGTTAGTTTATGTTAGTCATATGTTTATAAATTAGTGTTCAATTAAAGTTATTGATCTTATGTTTTTAATTCTACTAATTAACTTTTTCAAACTTTGTATTGATGCTCATAATTCACTAACTTTGTGTATCACTTAGCAATTTATTTTTTGGAATAGTGTGATGTTCATCTATTTAATTCTTTCATGTTGGTGTAGATCTCTTGGCCACTATTTTGGCCAATAGTAAACATTCTTCTTTGCTTTTCCTTAAAATCTTGTTCCAATTGAATACCAATTCTTTCTTTAGCCAATATGAATTCAAATATTATTGTTTATGCTTGATAGTTTATTCTCTTTAATATTTGAAAAACTCAATGCAAGGCTTGACTATTAATAGTTTAGCATTTGCATCAGGGGAAAAAAACATAGTAACTTATATTTATGCCACATCCCTTGATCCCCCCCATATTGAAATTGTCTATAGTGTGCATACTTATAAACTATATCTAGTTTTTTTTTTGGTCAATGAAACATGGTCTTAAGGACCACTTCCTTTATATTAAGTTATATGCAAAAATTTACATATGTGCTAGTCCATGTCAAGAGGGTGTGATATTACAGAACTTTAAAAGAGGTGAACTGAAAAAACCTAAAAACTAATCTAACTAGATGTGACACAACCTTAGAAAACTATTATCATTACTCAACTACAACCTGAGGTGACCATGCTGAACAAAATGGTCCACACATTTAAAAACCCCTCATACATCACCACCCCCTATTAGCTCGACACCATTTGCATCTTCCTTTGTCAAGAATGTGAAGGTCCAATGTATTATTGTTGTGAGAGTAATGCTAGTTACAAATTTTAGAAAATTATACCAAGGCTCACCCTACGTTGACATTCTATTTAAGAGCCTCTTATTGAGACGACAAAGGTGCCTAGGGGCTCATAATCACCCCATTGTTAACTTGCGCAAATCTAACCTTCGGTTGAAACCTTAATCCAAGAACTACTTCATTTAGGATCATCTCCAATCCCTAGTGCCACTAGTTTCAAATCAAATGAATGGTCATATACTTGATTATATCCTTGAATTTCACTACATCTAGAAGCACCTACACCAACATTGAAGCCACTTCTAAATTAACTCAATATTTATGATCTACATACTAAAAAAAAACCTCCACTAGCATCAAATTGAGCACATAAGTCATGATTATGATTATGTCAATAGTTTACAAAAAGTTTAAAAATATCAAGATTATGGAGGGATGGAGTGAAATCATTTTGCAGGGAACCTAGAGACATCATTTTGAGCCTACTTGCCAAATTTCATGCAATTTGGAGAAGTTTGAATTTTTCGTCTGTCGATGTCCAATTCTACACTTCTCACACAATGATGAAGTCACAAAATAAAATTTCTTCTCCAAATTGATTATGTGTTTCACAAGGAAATAAATAATTAAAATTAATTCCCATATCCATGCCAAAATGGTGAAGGGTCGTAGACGTGGAGGAGACAAATAAAAAAAAGGAAAATAATAGAAGCTAAATAAAATGTGAATGGGGAGATTTATGAAGGGACGTGGTCAAGGATTGGAGAGCAGATTTTAAAAATATTTAAAATGAAATTGAAAAATAATTAAAAGACCATTCACAGGAGATTATGTGTGTATGGGGAGAAATTAAAAAAAAAAAAATGCAAGTGGAAGACTAAGGGAATTTTGAGTTTAAAATTGAATTAAAATGCATAGTGGAAGTTGAAAATATGCGTCACAGGAAAAGGAGATTTGTGTGAGGAGAGATTTGGGGAATTTCAATTTGAGTGTTGGAAATAAACAAAAAAGGCAAGGCATTAATTTATTGCAGAGTTGTGGAAGGGGTTGCATAGTGAATTGAGAAGGATATAGCGTGCAAATTGGAGGATGAGGAAAGGTTACAAAGAGGATCGTAGGGCTTTGGAAAGGAGAGATGTGCCATGTTAATGGCTACTTAACATTAAATCAACAAAGGCAGAATGTGGAGTAAGGCAGAATGTGGAGTAAGGGTGTGTTTCTGGAAGAAGTTTTGAGGCCATGAAGGCCAATTGATTTCTAATTCATAATTGAATAAATAAAATTAATGTTAGCTTGTAATTGTTTTTGATTGAGTTGTTGAATTGCTACTGTGAGATTTCATTTTATGGTTTGTGAATTGGTTGGTTGAGAGAGGGGAGTACTCTCTTGTGTCATGGAGGGAGATAACAATTCTAGTTAGTTGGCTAACCTAGTTTTAATGCAACACTGAACATTATACATCAAGGTACAAAGACCAAGGTGACAATATGCCATGTGAATAAGGGAATTGATCAAAATAAAAGTTCACTATAGCAAGGATATTCCATATGGTACCATGAATGGAATACCATAATTTTGTTGTGGTAGTATGATGCAAGGACTATTAGAGATGTAAACAAAATGATAACATACACAAGAAATAAAGCATGGATGAAATAAAAATAATACATTTTTCATGGTTGAGCTAAAAACTAATGATTGATTAATGATGATGATGATGATAACATTGTTGATATGGAATGATATATTGAGAACATAAGGATTGGAAACAATATATCCTGATGATGATGATTGGATTAGGATTGATCAATGTTTGTAATGAGGCTAGTAAAAAAAATAGATTATTTTTGGATGATGTGCTAGATCACTCGGTAAGATTAGCATAAATTATAATTTCTTACATTTGGATGGAATAGTTTGTGGTTGTTGGGTATTATTTTCATTGGGATGTGTGTGATTATCCATTGTATTGGAACCAATGACAAGGAAAAACCAAGTCTAGAGATAAGGATGAAATGAGGGAGGGATTTCTTAGACTGGTCTAGGAGGTATGAGGATTAGGATGCATGTTTTCACACTTTACTCATTCTCTTGTATGAGTATATAGAGTACCATAGGGAGAAACTTTCCAAGATGTAGATGGACATGATCAAAATGATTAGGGAGAATTGGATAGATGGATGGAGGGGTCTATGATGTGATCTCCAAGGACTATTTTGTATAAGAATAAATTTCCCTAGTCTAGCCATGACATTATGTTATAATGCAAGTTTTCAAAATCTACTTATTATTTTAGGTTTTGTAGAGGAAGAGGAAGGTTACACATAGGGGGATTTTATCGATCGTGGGAAATTTGATTTTATATAGAGTTGGTGCTTCTCCACATATATCTTAGATAAGGGTATGACTGAAGTAGGATAAACCATACAAATATCTTGTTAGGATTAAGGTTACATCTAGCTTATAAATCCTATTTCATGGTTCCAACATCCTTGGAAAGTGTCTCTAGGCACTTAGGGTGTATTGGGAAAATATTTTGCAATATTTATCTCACCATTGTTTGCAATACATTTATAAGGGATGATGGATTCCACTAGTAGCAATAAAGGTGACTTATGGACATGAATATTTAATATTGTTTTCCCCACATGTGGATGCCTAGAATGGGATGGTAAACGACAAGTGGAAAAATGAGTGACTATTAGGATTCTCCAAGTGGGTGCTTGGAAAGAGGCAAAAGGTTTCTCTTGGTATTCTATCTTTTGTGACATTTAATGTTATGTTTAATTTCCAAGTTTGGGCACCCAAGTTGGAGGGAGAGTATTAGAGCTAAAACCAATATTGTTTCATAATATGAGGAGGCAATCCAAGGGTTGAGATGTTTGGAATGAAGATTCATCTTTGGCTACCATGTTTGGTGCTTAAGACCTCTTTACAAGTCTATATAATCAACTCCTTGGATGTAGAAATTATGAGGAACAATTGAATGTAGAGTTACTATATAGTAATAAGGTCACGTTAAGGCATAAAGAGATTGTTCACTAGTACATAGATGCTGCCTTGTTGGAGGAAAAGAGGTTAATGGAAGTGAATGTATTGTAATCTCATTTATTTGAAGATAATGCATTCTTGGCCTCTCTTCTTGGTGGAGCTTTTTCCTGCAAGGGTTTCTCCATGTAAATCCTATTTTATGTGATGTCTTTTATGTTTCTTATTTGTGCCTCTTTGATGCTATCTTATGGCAATATCCTTTATTTATTGTTGTCATAAGTTCACATAAGGTGGTTTTATTAAGCATGTTATATTGGCTATTTTTTAGCATCATAAAGAAGACGGATTTAATCATGGTAATTCCATATTAAGGCCACTTAATTTTAGATTTGCATATAAGTTTTAGATTTTCATATTGAAGTAGTCCAAGACTTGTATCTCATCCATTGAAGTCATAGCTTGATTATTTAGATAGAGATTAAAATTTCCCAACATATCTCAATCTCACTTTAAATATTTATAAAAAAATTGTAAACGAATAATTAGAATGGTGTGTCTAAAATGAGGAACAAATAAATTAAATAAAACATTACATTTTCTGGTAATTAATTAAATATTTTTAATATTTAATTAAATCTTTGAATTCCATCTATGTATAAATAAATTTAAATAATTTATTTATATTGTTTTAATTTGATGTATACACCTAAAAATGGTCACATCACATTGTCTGGTAATTAATTAAATATTTTTAATATTTAATTAAATCTTTGAATTCCATCTATGTATAAATAAATTTAAATAATTTATTTATATTGTTCATTATTTCATTTCGATTAAATAAATAAGTTTATTTAATCATCTTTTCATATTCATTTCTTAATTAATTAAATAAATATTATGGTTTATTTATATTAATTATCATATAAATCTTAGTTTGAATATTTTATTCAAATAAAGATTAAAATATTCTTCTTTTCTTCTAAATATCATTTATAATTAAATATTCCAAAATATTTAATTCCTCTAATTCGATTCTAATATTCATTCATAATTAAATATTCCAAAATATTTAATTAATTCTTCTAATATTTCATATTCTTCTAAAGTCACATTATGATTAAATATTCTAAAATATTTAATTAAATCTTCCATAGTTTAAAAAATCAAAAATCAAAATTCAATAAATGAAATTAAATAAATTTATTTATTTAATTAATTTTGGGATTATCTTCAATACCCGTGAAACAAACTGCCCAAACAGAAAATTTAATTTTCTCTGTTTCTATGCAGGCTTGTTCCCATGGGTTGAAGACAGGAATCCATCCTTCTCTCCAACCTCTCAACCTCTTCCATCTTCTTCTCAACTTCTCCATCTCTCGCCTTTCAATCCTACCAGACAATCTCACAGCCGTAGATTCTTGCTAGCCGAGATTGTGCCTGCAAAAATCTATAAATATGACTGCCGGGCACTCTAAATCATATAGAAGTTTTAAGCAGGAAAATTATAGTCAAATTGCAAGCATTCATAGCATTCATAGTATTCATAGAATTCATAGTATTTTCATAGCATAGCAATAACAGTATAGAATCATGACATCTTCCATTCACAACCCCTGTGCATAATCCACAGCCCCTGTCCATATCCGTATCAGCAATTTCATTCCATCAGCATATAGGATAGAGAAGCATTTTCCTTTTTGAATACTCGTTCTACAAGTTGCCATTCGAAGGAAGCCGAGCTTACACAATCTGAGAGCAACAGCTTCAAAAGAATCACTGTAGATAGAGAAAGTGGAACGGCTCTGAAGAATTCTTGTTTATTTAATTTCATTTCAATTTCTTCAGTTTAATGTTTCATTAGAGTGTTTTTGTTTCAATTTGATTACTCATAAAAACATCTACACATTTTTGGCGCCCACCGTGGGGCTCTTGCCCCTGTTTCTCATATCTTTTTGCAATTTCTTTTGACAGGTTACAGATAAAAACAGCGGAATAGCGCAGAAAACACGTCTTCGACACTTCAATACCCAGTTCAGCACATTTGAGGACTTTTGCAGCGCCCGTGAGGTATTTTGCAGCACCCTTGAGGTCTTTTGCAGTGCCCTTGAGGTCTTTTGCAGTGCCCGTAAGGTCTTTTGCAGCGCCCGTAAAGTCTTTTGCAGCACCCATAAAGTATTTTGCAGCGCCCGTGATATCTTTTGCAGCGCCTATAAAATGTTTTGTAGCGCTATTAATTAGTTTTGCAACACCCATAAAGTCTTTTGCAGCGCCTGTAACCTCTGTTATAGCGCATTCCTGCAAGTTGTAATTTGTAATAGTTTAACTGATTCCGACGCAACCGCGGACAGTTAGTAGATTTAAAGGTAAAAAGAAGCAATCCTAGGGTAGACATTTAAGGTAAAAAGAAGCAATCCTAGGGTAGACATTTAAGGTCAAATGAAGCAATCCTAGGGTAGACATTTCACGCTTTATTTTGGGTTAAAAAGAATTTTCTGTTTGTGTGAAGCAAAATCTTCACTTAGCTTAGAAAATCTTCATTTGGGGCTTAAAATATATTATTGTTTTCTTTGTTTTTGGTGATAGGCCTATGCTCTCCCCTTAACTGGGTGATCAAAATGCCAAACTCACCTATTTCCCTTTATGCAATTTCTTGTTTTATTAGCACCTTTTAGAAGGCCTGCCGTAGTGGGAAAAAGTACTCACCCTACGGGAACGACCTAAGTGGGAACAACTAAAGCCAAGTTTTCCAACCCACTATAATCAAATGCGGATGGTTGATGAAAATCCCATTTGACGGTAGTGTGCATTGATAACCATCCCCAAAGCCTTTGTTCTAAAGGTAGGGAGGTCTCTCGAGGGAGTCTATCATTTGCCGCACCGAATGGAAACCCTTATTAAGAACCTAGTGTAGAATCTTACCGAGTCAGTTTCTGAACATTATATTAATCACAGTGCAGGGGAGGGAAGAATCTACCCCCAAGATACTCACCATATAACTGCCAAGGATTGTTTGCTCAGGGGATCCGGTATCCACTTCCATCACTCTGAGTACGCACCTGGAAAAGACAAAAACACGGGCGCCCTTTCGGGGGTGACATGGCTATGTGAGTCGACGCAGTTTTAAGATGTGCGCTGTTGATTTCTATGATGACCTACTTGAGAATTAAGAGTGAGTCTGTTTGAAATGCTTATCATGTGTAAAACCCGTTAAAACACTTTTTGAACAACATTTTGGTTATACACTTGATGTTTAGCATAGGATTTAAGACAACCATTTTACAAATTGTTTGATGTGTTTTCAATACACTAATTCAGATAAGATCATCCACAACACTCATTATCACATTGATTAATCTCATGTTACGAGATTGGAAATCCACAACGTTTGAAAAGAAATCCGTTTTCAAAAGGATTAAAAAGCCAAAGAAACCCCTCAACCACAAGAAACTATTGAAGAAGCAATGATTCTTGTATCAAAGTCGAAAAGTTTTACTCAAATATAGAACATTTCTTCATAGGTATCATGATTGTGTTAGAGGTCTTTCAGATGATTATGCCATAGAACCTTTGTATTCACAAGCTTACTTTCAAAGAAGAGCCCTTTCTCAAAGGCATAACCATAGTCAATGCATCCGCTTTTGTTATATTCCCCAACCTGCAATCGAATATTTTACTCGTCCAAATCAAATTTTGCAATAGAGAACTTAGAATACATTAGGCATCTATCACAAAATCCATCCTTTTACAAAGCCATGATCAAAACTTCATAAAGTGCAAAATCATCCTTTTCTTGATCTTTTGCTTACATTCCCGCTAACAGGATTTTCATCCTTCCACTTAGGGAACAACACAAGCTAAAGATTAGAAATTTTGTGTAAGTCATAGAATCTTCATTCTATCTTGACTTTCATATATATCACATAAATTGCACTATTTCACTCTTTTGATCAAAAGTGAGTAGAACTTGGAGCAAAACCTATGCCTGTCTTCATGAGATCTCAAAAACAAATGGAAAAAGACGAGGGAGAAACCACTACAAGTAAAATGGGTGACCGTAATGAAAAAGAAGAGGAAACATTTAATCTTGATGAATTAACAGAAGAAAAGCTTCAAGAAGCAGAACAAGATCCCCAATTCCATACTCTTATGGAAAAGATTTTAGAATGAAACAAAGAACAATACTTTCTTTCATTAGCTAATCAAGGGCTAAGTTACCTCACAATTTCAACATAGAAGGGATTAAACAAAGTCCTGAAATTCCTCCTAATGACTTTAGTGCTCTTAATCAACAGATAAAAGAATTACAAGGGCAGATAAAAGAAATGCAAGGGGGTACAACAAAGAAATATGTTTTGGAAGACATATCTCCTTATCCATTTGATAGGAGTCTTCAAATGATCCCATTTCCAAAACATTGTGAAATCCCTAAGTATGATAGGTATAATGGAAAAAATGATCCCATTGACCATGTGAGGGATTTTCGAAACATGAGTCTAGAATTTGCCTATGACGATACCTACTTGATGCGATTATTTCCAAGAAGTCTAGGTGTACAATCCATGGAGTGGCTTTCAAAAATCACTCCACCTATCAAAAATTTTGAGGAGTTAATAAATCAATTTATATCACAATACTCCTACAACATACAACACCAGATAACAATGCTTGATCTTTGTAAAGTGAAACAAAAAGTAGGAGAACCTTTCACTACGTTCTTGCAAAGGTGGAGAAGGTTATTTGCACGATATTCCCGTCCTATTCTTGAAAAGGAAAAGATGGATATCTTTATCAATAGCCTTGATCAAGAATTAAGCTATAGGCTTAACCTTCATTGTCCTCATAACTTTGAAAAATTGATTGAAAATGCAATCACCATTGAAGGGGCCTTGGTTAAAAGGGGAGTGATAAAACTTGATAATCCAAGTACATCAAATCAAAAAAACAATGATAAAACAAGGTTTTGGAACATAAACAAAAATGTTTTCAATGATGGTATAGTGGATGCAAATAATTTACGAACAAGACCATCTGTTTTCAATCTATCAAGTGCTCCACGAAACAATCAACAAGGAAATACAACTCAACAAGGAAACAACAATCAACAAGGACAAACCTCCAAGCAAGAAAACATGACCAATCAAAATACTAATCAAAATCGTGATAATTTCAATAATAATCTTGGCAATACCCAAACATCAAATCCGTCCAGACCTTCATTCTTTTCAAATCGACGGAATTTTACCGCTCTGGGTCAATCTCTTGAGTCTTCTCTCAAGGAGCTTCTTGATAATAAGGTTATCACCTTACCTCCACAAAGAGATTATGAGCCACGATTCAAACCACCATCATGGAATGACTCGTATTATTGCAATTATCATCGATGTAAAGGTCATAGAACGAACAATTGTCAAGCTTTGAAAAATCTAGTACAAGATTTAATTGACAATGGCACCATTACAATCGAAGGACATCATACCAATGAAGATCATCAAGCATTTAAAGATCCTTTACCAAACTATCAAAAGGGGGAAACGTCAGATACCAAAGCCAAAAGCATACATAATGTTGAAGACAATATAATCCGTCACATCTACACAGATGATCAACGGGTTAATGTTATCAAAATCAAGGGAAAACAAGAATATCAACAGGTTAATGTAACAACAAGAGGTCAAGCAAAAGTTGTTCTAAAAGGAAGTTCATCTAAAACAACTATTTCTCCTCCAAGTCAGTATAATCTAGTTGATCAACTGAGAAAAA
Source organism: Sequoia sempervirens (assembly GCA_007258455.2). Classification (NCBI taxonomy): domain Eukaryota; kingdom Viridiplantae; phylum Streptophyta; class Pinopsida; order Cupressales; family Cupressaceae; genus Sequoia; species Sequoia sempervirens. Next base: position 68,550,688 of record VDFB02358134.1, read on the forward strand.
CATCAACTCAAATCTCCATCCTTGAACTTCTCAAAATATCTCCCATACATAAGAATATTTTAGAAGAAGCTCTTGTAAACACAACTGTTGATACTGATTTAGATGTAAACAGATTTCAAGCCATGGTGGGACATTTGTCTTCCCCCACTTGTCTTTCATTTTCTGATAAAGATGATGCCTCTATGACACATCCACATAATTCATCGCTTTATCTTGAAGTCATGATCCATAAACATCGAATTAGACGTGTCTTAATAGATGGAGGAGCCGGTTTGAATATTTGTACCTTGAAGTTAATAAATGCCTTAGGAATATCAGAAAATGAAATTGATCCACGAAGGAAAATAACTATCAAGGCATATGATGATGATGAAAGAGCTTCTAAAGGATTGATATTGTTGCCTATCAGAGTGGGACCTGTTGTGAAGAATACATTTTGTCAGGTTCTAGATCGAGATCTTTCTTATAACATACTTTTGGGTCGTCCGTGGATTCATGATATGCAAGCAGTACCATCAATGTATCATCAATGTATCAAGTTTCTGTATGATGGACAAGAAATAACTATACAAGCTGATTACAATACTACCCAAACTTGTTCAAATATTCGAGTAACTCAAGATGTCTTTGTGCCACACAATAGGGAAGCTCTTGTTGTTCCTTCTTCCAATCTACAAGTCCAATTGCAAGAATTGACAAAGAATATTGATACTAAGCTGAAATTTAAAGATAAAGGGGTAGGTGAATATTCACTATCTCTCTCTACTTTACCTCCTTCTCTGAGGTCACATGGACAGCCAACCTTATCAAATCAAAAGATTGCAACAACTTCTACATCTCAAGCTTCTGTGCCAATCACAAAGTTTGATGGAAAATTCATTAGAGCTAACACCACTGAAGAAGAAGCTGAAGATAGGGACATCCTAAATTGGCTATACAAAGATGAAGATGAATCTCTCTTGCACATTAAGTTACCTAAAGAACAATATGGTAAGGGGTATGCTATCATGCAGAAGATGGGCTATGAAGGAAATGGTCCTATAGGAAAAAGAAGAGAAGGAATTGTAGAACCAATTCAACCTATTTCAAAGCATTCAAGTGATAAAACAAGACTTGGATATGGCAAAGATAAAGAAGAATCTACTTCACAGCAAATACAATCAACTCATGAAGGAGGATCAGTGTCAGATAGACCTCATGAATCAGTTTTCCAATTGCAGAATAGTTTAGATACTGATTCTAATGAATATGAATGGGACGCCATTTATAATGATGAATTTTGGAGAGACAAACAAGTTGATACCATACATAAGTATGCACCTGTTCTTATACAAGGAGAAGGCTCAAGGCTTCCACTTGATTATGTTTTACAAAGTAATCATGACTCAAGTGAGGATGAATCAGATTCTAACGAGATTGACAATCAACAGGAGAATACCATCATAGACCTTGTCTACCATGAGGATGATAATCATATCATGACTTTGACAATTCAAGACTTTACCCAACCTAATGATCCTATGCCTTTAGTTTATCCAGAACTTATTGATTGGGACATTGATGCACCTATCCATATTCCTACATTCAATAATGATGAGGAGATTATAAATTTCCTTTGTTCCTCAAATGCAGAAAACAATTGTTTCATTCAAAAATTCAATACTCGTGATTTTGATAAGGAGGGTGTCAAGTCTCTTAGCTGCAAAATAAATGAAATAAAAGATGGATCTATTGGTGAAAACCAAAAAATGGCAGTGATAGATCAAAACAAGAGAAAAATAAAGAGCGAATCCGATAATGAAAACCTTTTCGAGGCACTGAAGGATGAGAAACTTGACACTCTTCCCAAGTATTATCATGAAAGATCTTCTATTTTGATCGAACCAACAGAATCAATCAACATAAGTACAACAGAGCAGCCAAAAGTTTTGCAACTTGCAGCATCATTAACAGTTGAAGAAGTCCTGAAATTCATGGAATTCTTGAAGGAAAATCAAATTAACTTTGCTTGGTCATATGCTGCTATGCCAGGGTTAGATCCTAATCTGATAATGCATCATTTATCTATTCAACCTGGAGCAAAACCTGTGAAGCAAAAGCTCAGAAAAATGCATCCACATGTTGCATTATTGGTCAAAGAAGAATTAAAGAAGCTTTTGGATGTTGGAATCATTCGAACTATTGATTATGTAGAATGGATTTCCAATATTGTACCTATTTCAAAGCCAGATGGAAGGATCAGAGTTTGTACAGATTTCAGAGATTTAAATAAGGCTTGTCCCAAAGATGACTTTCCTTTGCCTAACATAGATATGATTGTTGACTTAACTACTGGCCATGCAATGTATTCATTAATGGATGGATTTTCAGGATACAACCAGATAAAAATTGCATCAGAGGATCAAGATAAAATAGCGTTTACATGCCCTTGGGGTACATATTGCTGGAATGTAATGCCATTTGGGTTAAAGAATGTTGGAGCCACTTATCAAAGAGCAATGACAACAATTTTTCATGATATGATGCATACATTCATGGAAGATTATGTTGATGATTTACTTGCCAAATCTCATACACGAGAAGAACATCTAGAAATCTTATCAAAAATCTTTATCAGAATGGAGAAGTTCAATGTTCGACTAAATCCAAAGAAATGTGTCTTCGGCGTTACATCTGGAAAACTCCTAGGATACATTGTTTCAAAAAAGGGTATAGAGGTTGATCCAGAAAAAGTACAAGCTATAATGGACATGCCGCCACCACAAAATATCAGTCAACTTCGATCATTGCAAGGAAGATTACAGTCTATTAGAAGGTTTATAGCTCAACTGGCAGACAAAAGCTTTCCATTCACACATTTATTGCATAAAAATGTCCTATTCAAATGGGATGACAAATGTGAAGCAACATTCAATCAAATCAAGCAATATCTTACGCATCCACCAGTTTTAATTCCACCTATTCCAGGAGAGCCACTCATACTCTATATTTCAGCAACAGAAGTATCTTTGGGAGCATTGCTAGCACAAGAAGATTCTACAGGTAAGGAAAGGGCCATATATTATATCAGTAGAACCTTAACAAGTCATGAGTTAAACTACAGTTTCATTGAAAAAGCTTGCCTTGCAGTAGTGTTTGCTTCTCAAAAGTGGTGACATTATATGTTGGCTCATACAGTTAAGCTGATAACAAAGATTGATCCATTAAAATACCTATTAAGCAGAGCTACTTTAACAGGAAGACTTGCAAAATGGGTAATGATCTTAAGTGAATTTGATATTCACTATGTGGATCGAAAAGCTATTAAAGGACAGGTCATTGTAGATCAGTTGGCTGAAGCACCTTTACAAGAAGAAAATCCAATGCACATTGAGTTTCCTGATGCAGATGTCTTCACAGCAACAATTCAGAAATTATGGACATTGTACTTTGATGGATCTTATACACAATATGGCTCGGGGGCAGGGATTCTTTTTGTTACACCTGAAGGACATACCATTTCACGATCATGTCCGTTGATGTTTCCTTGCACAAACAGCATAGCTGAATATGAGGCATTGCTCATAGGATTGAAAATAGCATTGGAATGGCGGATTATAGAACTGCAAGTTTACGGTGATTCACAACTTGTCATTAATCAAATTAATGATGATTATCAAACCAAAGATGATAAGTTGTTACCTTACAAGAATATGGTGGATGATTACAAGAAGTATTTTGTGTCAATCAAGATTTCACAAATATCAAGGATTGATAATAAAGCTGCAGATGCAATGGCTACCATTGCTTCCTTATTACAACTTTCAGAAGATCAAATCAAGCATGAATTTTTAGTGGAACAATTGTTTTCTCCCACCTATGATAATCCTGAAATCCAAGTCATATGTCATTTAACCAGTTCTGATTCACCTTTATATGGCAAGACTTATACCTATCTTAAAGATAATATCTTACCTCCGGATTTATCCCGCAACCAGAAACAGAATTTCATTCACCAATCATCCTGTTATACCTTAATTGCCAATATCCTTTATCGACGTGGTCTTGATGGTACACTCCTTAGATGTCTTGAACGTGATGAGTCCGAAAAAGCCTTACAAGAGGTTCATGGTGGTATTTGTGGAACTCATTCGAGTGGTTTGACCTTAGCCAAGAAACTTGTCAGAATGGGATACTATTGGCCAACCATGGAGAAAGATTCTTTTACTTTTGTCAAGAAGTGTTCTAAATGTCAGATTCACGGGAATCTTATTCATGCACCTGCGTAGGAACTGCAACCTTTTACTTCAACATGGCCTTTTTCCCAGTGGGGACTAGATCTTGTTGGAAAAATTCACCCTTCATCATCAAATGGACATAAATTTATCATAACAGCTACGGAGTATTTTACAAAATGGATTGAAGCTGTTCCTCTGACAACAGTGACTAGTAAACAAATATCTTCATTTATCTTGAATTACATTATTTGTAAATATGGAATTCCTAATTCTATTATTACTGATAATGGAAGACCTTTTAAGAATCAGGATGTGGATGAACTTTGTGAAAAATTTCACATCCAACACAGGTTCTCTACACCTTATTATCCACAGGGTAATGGTCAAGCAGAAGCTTCTAATAAAACCATCTTGAAGATATTGAAAAAGACAATAAATGACGCTGGACGTGATTGGCATGTTCAACTCAACCCAGCTTTGTAGGCATATAGAACTAGTATTCGCACACCAACAGGAGCTACACCATATGCCTTGGTCTATGGAGCAGAAGCAATCTTACCACTAGAAGTTGAAATACCTTCACTTAGGGTCTCACTCAAGGGATTGATAAGTGATGAAGACTACCGAGTTTCTCGCCTCCAAGAGCTAGAATTGTTAGATGAAAGACGTCAACATGCAGCTGATCATTTGAAGGGTTATCAACGGATCATGTCTCGTAGTTACAATCATAGAATTAAACCACAGACATTTCAAGTGGGTGACTTAGTCTTGAGAGAAAATCCACGTAATCAGCAAAACAGAGAAAAGAAAGGGAAATTTGAACCTAATTGGCTTGGTCCATTTGTTGTCATTGCAGCATACGGTTCTGGTGCATATCAGTTATCCATGTCAGAGGGGGATCTATTTGAAGAACCAATCAATAGTATTCATTTGAAGAAGTTCTATGCATAAAAAGTCCTGAAAATTTTAAAAAAATCATAAAAAGTCCTGAAAAAATTAAAAAAAAATCATAAAAAGTCTTGAAAAAAATCAAAAAAATCAGAAAAATGAAAAAAAAAGTGCAATAAAAATAAGTAGTGAAAACCTGGCAAACAGGCGCTATTTGTGATCAAAATGGGCTCCTCCATTTGTTAGTTTATGTCTTGTTTTCATTTTCGGCATCATCCATCCATATCTATCATCTGTATATGTCTTTCATATCCATATCATATGACAGGGATTCTTATATTTCATCATGGCTTGATGAAATTTGTACATATCCATACTCTTTAGGTTGTGTTTACAATGGGCACAAATGCAGAAACATAGACTGAACAAGAGAGAGGCAACAAGCTTTTCGAACATTGCAAATAGACACCAAAAACAATTTGACAAAACACAATAAACATTGCCATATCAAATCAACCACCACATGTTTATTCAATGCCAATGGAAATCAAAACAACATGATCCAAATAACTATCGAAATGAGAACCTCAATGATGATAATCAAATTGGATGATCTTAATTTGAATAATGTTTGAAATATTTTCAGCAAGATTTAAATGGTTGTTTGATTTTCTATCATATCTTTGGAGTAATTCAATGATGTACTGAACTAGAAAAGCAAGGAAGGAGTATGATTTTTCTTTGTCTGTTGTTTGCAAGGAAATCATTAGTACTATGCAAATTGGTCGCGAGACATGTTTTACTATGTATCATGGATGACATTTCAGAATTTGCATGGGAAAAGGGTTAACTCTTGTCTGTTTGTGCAAGCAATACTCAGGTCATCTCGGTTCAATTATACCTAGATGCTTGTATTAACTTGCTATATCAAAAATCATGAAAGCAATACTCAGGTCATCACTGGTGCTAACATACCCTTTGATGCTTGTATTAACTTTCAACATTTCAAAGTTCTATGATGATACAAAAAGCAAAACTAAGCTCTCCAAATGGCAATATTGTATGGATGTCCTGCATGGTTAGTATAGATTGCATTCATGTTAGAAACTACATTTTGCATTCATAAATTTCCCAAAAAAAGCTGGCAAAGAATCAAATGGTTTATATCTTTTCGAATACATGACTGAGTATATTTTGACATTCACAAAAACATCATTTCATACATTTTTCATATATTTTTGCATTAGAAAATCATAAAAGCATATATCATATACACCATATACATCATGCATTCATTCATCAAATAAATTTCATCTCAACAAAATCATGTATACATATATATCATAACCATGAAACTATGATATTATGCACATCATATAGACACATCATATATCATCATAAATCATCACTACATTTCATATATCTCAAAAATGAATGTCAAAATGTACAAGGATGTCAACTACAAATGATATAACATCATCAAAAATGGGATCATCTCAAGGTGTATACATGTCTCAATAAAATATCATAAAAATATCATCTACAATGCACTAGGCAGTGCTATCCTTTGATGGCGCTGGTCTGGGACCTGTACCACCTGCTCCTGATGGACCTGCACCGCCTGTCCCTGGTGGTCCTCCTGGAGGTAATGGCTGTGTCACACCTCTGCTGGTAGTACGAGAGCGACCATGGGTAGACCGTGACTGAGCATAACTCTCTCTTCGCTCAGGTGGAACCGCATCATGATATCTAGTTTGGTAAAACTCAGCCTCTCGAGTGTCTCTGGTAACCTCTCTCATCATATCACCAGTCAAGGTGCTAGCTGCTACTCTCTGTAGGCTATCTGCCAAAGCAATAGCCTGCTCACCTCGATGTCTCGCTACGTCTCTCTCAGCAGTAACCGAAGTCAACTGTCCCTGCAACTGTGTAATCAAGGCCTGTTCCTGTGCTAGCTGGGTATGCAAACTCTGTACTGTACTCTGTAAAGAGGAGAGCTGACCTGATACTGCCGGATCTACTGAAGGAGATGGGTCAGTGTGTCGCATCTGTGGTCCACCTCTACTACCTCTACTACCTCTCCTACCACCTCTCCTGCCACCTCTATCTCCACCCCTACCATCACCACCATCATCTCCCTCTGAGTCATCATCTCCTCCACTATCATCATCATCATTGTCCTCTGAATCATCATCCTCTGACGCTGAGTCCCTCTGTCGTCGTCTCTGTGCAACAATAGGAGCAATAGCCTCATCAGGATCAAACATACATGGTGTTGGATGTTCTAGGACATACTAAAAATACTTTGGAGTTGTCCCTGCGTCAAGGACATCCACTCGGTAATCCCACATCACTGCTCCCAAACTGATGAACTCTACCACTGCTGTCTCATATGAAATCCGTGGACCCCACACTGCAAGCTCTGGTTGTCGTCGTGCATAAATGGTGAACCCACAGGCATACCCTGAATCCGACCAAACTGTCGACATACTCGTCCAGCAAGAAACCTCTCAATGATCCATGGAGTCTGCCCAATCAGATATCTCAATGTACACACATATGGCATCTCCCTCGCATCCTCTGGCCATGGCTCACAATCTAAATATGGTCTCCAACATACTGTATCCAAACTATCCAATAGCCGCTGCCAATGCACTAGTTTGCCCAGTCTCGGCTGAGCAATAATGTGAGCATATCTCCATCTGTATGATCGACCAGCTGGTCGTTGTCCTCGTGTCAATGGATGTAAAACAGCAAAGTGCTCCCATGCCCATATCTGTAATAATGAGCACCCAACAGCAAAACTCCGGCCTCTACCATATACAATATGGTGTAACTCATCATATAAGTGGGCTAGCATGCATGTACCCCACGCATACCGTGTACCCTGCATCACCATACTCTCCAAAACACAACCCCACCCAATTGCAAACCCCTTCGACCTATGGTCGGGGCACAACACACCTCCAATAAATCCTGCAAGTACAGCTGGTAAAGGTGGATATGTATCTATAATCTTGCCCCATGGGATGAAGTATCCAGCAATCTGATCATCTCAAAAAATCTGTCTCAAAGAATCAGTGCCTCCAGCCTCTCGGCTATCAAAAACAACTATCTCTCCCATCACTGGGATCCATAGGATGCGATATACGTCCTCAGGGGTCACTGTAATCTCGCCCGTCAGTAAATGAAATGTGTTGGTGTCACTATGCCACCACTCTGCAAGTGCTGTCAATAGAGCCCTGTTGAGGCGAACCTCAGGCATGTCAAGTAATGCACTCAATCCACATGCATCAATCACATCTCTATCTGACTGTAACAAATGTGGAATCAATGTCCATGTGCTCAGAAATGTCTCTCGTAACTGCAAAACACCTAATCTCTCCTGTTGACATATCATCAAAGCAAAATCAATATCAAATCATTATAACGTATCAATCCCAAAACTGAACATCAAATTATTTGTTTTTCATCATCATCATGAAATGCGAATAATATCAAAATCATGTTTGTTTTTAATAACCTTAGAAGCAAACAAATCAATCAAACTATTTGTTTTTCATCGTCATGGAAAGCAAATAATCAACATCACGTTTCTTTCTAACAACTTTAGAAGAAAACTTATCTGTCCTATTTGTTTTTAACAACTTTAAAAGCAAATCTATCAGCTCCTATTTGTTTTCCAACAACTTTGGGAACAAATTTATCAGGTCACAACAACATATGATTAAAAGCACTACAAAATTGGTTAAATGCGCTATAAAATTCATCATCGGCGCTATAGAATTAAACGCGCTACATAACTCATCACAAGCACTATGAAAACTATCATATGTGCTATAGAATTAAAGGCGCTACGAAAAACATTAAGGGCGCTACGAAATCAATCATCGGCGCTACGAAATCAATTGCGCTACGAAATCAATCAAAAGCGCTATGAAAACTATCATATGCGCTACGGAATTGAATGGGCTACAAAAAATATCATAGGCGCTACGAAAAATCTCAAGGGTGCTAAAACTCACTTTTTTACATCAAAACATGGAAAAACGTGCACTAAACGGAAAATTTTCAAAAAGCAGGAGATTTATGGGATACATACCGGAGGTCCATAGTGCGCTGGTCGCTGATGTCGTCAGATACACTCAAAACGGTGCTGGTGAACTGGAAGTGCCATAATTATCAAACCAGAGCTCAAAAATTTACAAATTCTATTAGGTTAAAATTGAAAATGACATGGAAAATGACATTTTTAACCTATATAATGGTAAAATTGGGGCATTTTTACCACATTTTAACATAGCAGGGGCAATTTCTTCATCAATTTTTCATTTCACATCTTTTGGGGTCAATTTTCTTCAAATAATTAGTTTCAAACGATGAATCGACATCTTCAACATCATAAAAATCGAAAAAATTCCAGAAAAATTAAAAAATCAAAAAAATCAAAAAATTCATAAAAATTCAAAATATTATTGATTCATCGTTTGCGGGGGCATATACCTATTGACATTTTGACAGTCAACATTTGGGAAAAAATTCAATCAACATTTGGGGCAAAATTCAAAATTCTTTGAAGCAATGCGTAAAACACATCACTTCAAAGAGGGGCAAAATGTATACACCTAAAAATGGTCACATCACATTGTCTGGTAATTAATTAAATATTTTTAATATTTAATTAAATCTTTGAATTCCATCTATGTATAAATAAATTTAAATAATTTATTTATATTGTTCATTATTTCATTTCGATTAAATAAATAAGTTTATTTAATCATCTTTTCATATTCATTTCTTAATTAATTAATTAAATATTATGGTTTATTTATATTAATTATCATATAAATCTTAGTTTGAATATTTTTCAAATAAAGATTAAAATATTCTTCTTTTCTTCTAAATATCATTTATAATTAAATATTCCAAAATATTTAATTCCTCTAATTCGATTCTAATATTCATTCATAATTAAATATTCCAAAATATTTAATTAATTCTTCTAATATTTCATATTCTTCTAAAGTCACATTATGATTAAATATTCTAAAATATTTAATTAAATCTTCCATAGTTTAAAAAAATCAAAAATCAAAATTCAATAAATGAAATTAAATAAATTTATTTATTTAATTAATTTTGGGATTATCTTCAACACCCGTGAAACAAACTGCCCAAACAGAAAATTTAATTTTCTCTTTTATGTGCAGGCTTGTTCCCGTGGGTTGAAGACAGGAATCCATCCTTCTCTCCAACCTCTCAACCTCTTCCATCTTCTTCTCAACTTCTCCATCTCTCACCTTTCAATCCTACCAGACAATCTCACAGCCGTAGATTCTTGCCAGCCAGGATTGTGCCTGCAAAAATCTATAAATATGACTGCCGGGCACTCCAAATCATATAGAAGTTTTAAGCAGGAAAATTATAGTCAAATTGCAAGCATTCATAGCATTCATAGTATTCATAGAATTCATAGTATTTTCATAGCATAGCAATAACAGTATAGAATCATGACATGCCATTCACAACCCCTATGCATAATCACAGCCCCTGTCCATATCCGTATCGCATTTCATTCCATCAGCATATAGGATAGAGAAGCATTTTCCTTTTTGCATACTCGTTCTACAAGTTGCCATTCGAAGGAAGCCGAGCTTACACAATCTGAGAGCAACAGCTTCAAAAGAATCACTGTAGATAGAGAAAGTGGAACGGCTCTGAAGAATTCTTGTTTATTTAATTTCATTTCAATTTCTTCAGTTTAATGTTTCATTAGAGTGTTTTTGTTTCAATTTGATTACTCATAAAAACATCTACACACCATCTAATCCCATTATCCATCCCACAATTCCTAATCCTAAGCCTATAACACCATCCAATATCATTGTTCATCCACTATATTATCCATCTACCCATACACTTGCAAAGGATGTGATCCAATGGCTAATAGCAAGGAATACACCATCTCCATGTTATCAAACACCTATCCCTAAGCATATCCAAGAGCCCTCCATTAACATGCTTAGCCCTTCAAGCCCATCATTTGACCCACAAGCCATCGAGCCTATTCTAGAGCCTTCTATCATGAGCCCAAGTCAAAGTACATCATATTCTCTTGATGAATATCAAGAACCCATCAAACTTACCTAAGATTATCCATGAAACCACAATAGTTATGTCAAGAGCATTATCCTAAGCATGAAGAAACATTAACCTCTCATTCTAATCAAGATCTAGGCCCTTCTAGTGATCCCAATCATAACATACTTGGTCCTATTCATGATCAAGCTCCCCTCTATGATCTAGATCCTACCTATGATCAAGAAGGCCATGATGATCCTCTTAGCCAATTCTATGCGTTCCATGGTCAAGAGCCTATCATTTCACCTATCCATGAGCAAGAAACCTCCATTTCTCCTATCCACCCCCTACCTAGTCCTATCCATGATCCTATATTATCCACTTGTCATGCTGAGACACATGCCTCCCAAGCAAGCATATCAGATAAAAAAAATATCTTGGATCTTAGTGAACGTGATGTTAATCAAAATCCCAATGATCCTTCCAAATCCACCATCAACTCCATTTCAAATCCATCATATCTACTTGGTCTTTCCACCCTCATTCATGAATGTTCCTCCTTAGAACCACAACCACCATTATCCACTTTTCCTTTTCCATCCAATAATGAACTCGTGTCTAGTGTTCCACCTACACCCAGTCCCATTGTCTATTGCATACTCCAAAACATGAACTACCAAGGTAAAGGTTTAAGCCTTCACGAACTAGGTATTTTGGAGCCCATCCATGTCAAAGTCCCCCCACGCTCATATGGCCTTGGATACACACCCCAAGGACACCAATCTCAAGATGTTGGTACTTCCTCCATGCATCCTAAGTCCACCTCCTTCCATCATAAGCCCTATCATACACCCAAAATATATGTTGCCATTTCACCTTCATCATCTTATAAATGTCAAAAGCATGTGACTGTACATCTTCCACCATCCACTTTGCCACCATTGCTTCTAACTCCTAATTTCCCTCCATCTAATCTACCTCTGTTACTCCCAACACCTAATATCTCCATTATACAATCCCCTTATCCATCCATCCATAAATCCTCTAAGCATCCTAATCACGACCAATCAATGCACACATTCTCTAAACATAAAGCTTCAACTCATTCCACCAAACCCAAGGGATTCCAAAATAAAAATTTGGATGCCTCTACACATAAATTAAAAAATCCTAAAGGTCCTAATGCCTTAGCATGCAATTGCAAAAAGTCAAAGCCAAGTACATCCAAAAAGCAATATAAGCCCATACCTTTAAAATAAAAGTCTAAAAACAAAATGGTTTAGGTACCTAAGCAAAAAGAAAGCAAGTAAAATGAGGCAACTACATCTCAAAAATCCCAACCATCCACTTCCACCTCACATTCCCACTCTATTCAAGAATCTCATATTCCATCCCACGAGCAAAATATAAAGTTGTAAAAATACTAAGTCTATGTGGGTACCTAAAGCACTTCATCACCCATATCCTAAGCAAACATCTCCATTGCTTCCTGTACCCTCTCCACATCAAAAGCTTCAATGTTTATCATAGTGTGTGCAACCATTGGTCATGGTTCCCTTCCATTTCACAACAATTCCACATACCTCCATCTCCTCATCCTTCACTCATTATCCTACATATCTCCCCCACCTTCCTATGGTCCATGCTTTTGGCTAAGACTTCCATTCATCTTCCCTACATAATCCACATCATAATTCACTATTCCCCATCCATCCTTGCATAAGCCTTTCATAATTTTCCATCTACCTAATCCATCTCACACTCATACAATTCCTTACCAACATCTATGAGCACACTTGATATGGTCCATGCGACGACATCCATCTAGCAGGACTATCACCTCTCATGGAACTAGACACTTGAGTCCCTCCTATCCTTTTCCTATTCAAAAAATCAAAAAAATAAAAAAAGTAAAAAAAAATCAAATATTCCCAAAAATCCAAAAAAATTGAATATTTTCAAAATCCAAAAAAATCAAAATATCCCCAAAAAATACAAAAAAGGAAAAAAGTCCTAAAAATACAAAAAATTGGAAAAAAATCCAAAAATCCAAAAAATCAAAACATTTGAAAATCCAAAAAATCAAAACATTTAAAAATACGAAAAAATAAAAATATCCCCAAAAATACAAAAAAAGGAAAAAGGTCCCAAAAAAAGACAAAAAAAATCAAATAGCCAACAAAATTCCAAGCAATAAAATCAAACCAAATCACTTCTTCCAATCAATTCAACACATCAATTCAACTCCTTCAAAACAATCTTCAAATTATTAATCAATCAAATCGCTCCAACTTAAATCATTCCAAGAAAATCAATTCCTTAGTTCAATTCATCAATCATCATCCAAATCTTCAAATCAATCATCAATCAAATCAATCCAATAATCCAAATGCAAGTCAATCCTTAAGCCATACCAACCAAGCTAATCAATCTTGTCAAATTATCCAATCACATTCTTTGGTCTTGATCCTAATATTATTGTATACCCAATCAATCAATCAATCAATTTGATCTAGGGATATATCGTTCCCCGCAATGACAACACTATCATCATCAACCAATCAATCAATCAATTAATCATTGGTTTATAGCTTGATAGGGGCAATACCTTGTTTGTTTTTGTATCATTTGTACATGCTTGCTTGCTTGCTTGTGTGTGTTATCATTTTTATATTGCATTTGTATCAAAGTCGAATCACTCCCAACTAATATTCATATCTTGTATCTAGACAAGGTTGTATTACGCTGGGGCACGAGACACATCGTCACCTTGGTCCTTATACCTTGGTGCATACCATATAGTGCTACATCAAACATATGATTGCTCACTTTATTGCAACATAACGTATCATTCTTCTCTTTCATCCACTTCCTATCTTGTATCATTTATCGTTTCATTCATTCATTTCGAGAGCATACCTGTGTTTGTCCAACCTGCCTATCCTCTCGAGGGGGCATCATCATCATTATCATATCCTACATCATCATCCCATTTCTTTGTATCCTACATCATCATCTCATTTCTTCTATCATCATCATCATTATCATATCTTCTACATCATCATCCCATTTCTTCATCACCATATTCTTCTATCATCCCTTTCTTCATGCATCTTACTCCTCACTTCCTCAAGTGGCTGGGTATCATCTTTTTTTCCTCTATCCATACCTTAGCTTCTTTGAAATGATGTTACTCGACATAAATCTCATCATCTCAAACATCATCTCAAAGAGGGGCAAAATGTAGACACCCAAAATTGTCCATGTCATAACATTACCTAGTCGATACATGACCTTGAAAGACATCTTGTAATATTTTACCCTAGGTCATTACTGTAGACACTCGAAATATCCTAATTGATATCATGCACTCGATTCTGATTAACTAACTTCAATTCTTCCTTGATCATTTCTTTACTAACCAATTAATTTAATAATCTTTATTTATTTAATTCATCAAAATTCTTCCTTTGATTAAATAAATCAACTTTATTTAATTAAATCCTAATGTTTCCTCTTTGATTAAATAAATCAACTTTATTTAATTAAATCATAATGTGCTCTCTTTGATTAAATAAATCAACTTTATTTAATTAAATCCTAATGTGCTCTCTTTCATTAAATAAATCAACTTTATTTAATTAAATCCTAATGTTCCTCATTTAATTGAATAAATCAAATTTATTTAATTAAATTACTAATGTTCTTTATCCTCTCATTTGATTTAAATAAATCCAAATATCTAAATCAAATGTCAAATCAAACTAACTTCATCTAAGTTAATTAATCCTAATTAACTCCTAACACTAATCCTCCATTCCTCTAGCCTTTGCAAGTTGCACATGTAAATCAATTTATTTGATTTATTAATTCCTCATATTTTCATTCAAATATGGCGTATTCTTGGAATATTCCACTTATTTGAATTCTCCCTCCCAAAGGACTTTTTCCCTCCAACTTGACATTAAAAGCTCTTACATGTCCTCTCCTTGAGCCAACTTGGCATTAATTCCTTTTACATCCCCTCTTGCACAAGTCACTTCTTCAAATTCAAATTCCACCTACATGCATTTAACATGCACATTGTTCAAAATGTGCTCCACTCTCCTTCATTAGCATGTTGACAAGTGGCATAGTGCCATTGGTCCCTTCTTTAATCCCACATTCATCCTATTCTTCATTCTTCAAACCTTCTTCATTATAAATAGAGGCCTTCTCTATTGATTTGGGATCCACAAGCTCATTATCCACAATCTTAGACATTTTGAGGACACGACTTCAACAAGGTTATCATCCACAAGTTTATGCAAGTTCATCCACATTTTCATCCAAATTAGCATAGAATCTCATCATCCATAGTTAGGTTATTGACATTTTGCATCAAGGATCAATGAATCATCATCAAGCTTATCAAGGAATTGGGAAAGGGCTTCTTTCCACATCAAAGAAGCACCAATTCCCATATGGGATGTTGGTTTGAGCATTCGAATGAGATTTCATTAGCTTTTATTTGATATTTTATGTTGTTTTCTTGTTCTTATGCTTGAATAAATTTCATAGGGAATGTTTGGTTTAAACTTGTTTAAGGACTAATGTTTGTTTGTTTGTCCATGTTTGAACAGGTCTAAGCTGAAGCATTCACAATTACATTATCCCACTTATCCCATTTATTCCACTTAATCACCTTCCCAATTAATTAAATAAATTTCATGTATTTAATTAATTCCCCTTCACATGTCTCAAAATAATTCAAATTAAATATTTGAATTAATCCCTCACTTTTACCACATTGCAACATGTGTCACATGACTACAACTTTTCACATGCACAAATAATTTAAATAGTTTTATTATTTAAATTATGAGATTCCCACTCACATCCTATTTTTAGCCCCACTTATTTATGCATCATAGGCATCTTTTCCTCCAAAATAAATAAAAGAATCCCACTTATTCCATCACATCCTAATTTTAGCCTCATGTCATAACCCACTTAATGTGCGTCATAGGCACTAAAATCAACTTTTAATCCTATCCATACACATCACACAATTGAATTTTAATCTTGGCCATCGAATCAAATCAGCTCTTGCCTATAAATCTAGCCTCACACAGGCCATTTGGATCAATCTTCTTCTAGTATCCTCACTTTGCCAAAATTCTTCTCATCTATCTATCTATTTTTCCTCTATCATCTCCATCTTATCATTATGTTGCAAAAATGAGCAATCAACATCAACATATCAAATCATTCAATCCTTCAAAGTGTTGCATTCTCATGCGAGGTTGAGAAGAGCAATGGAGATAAATCAAATCTAGCTTGGAGATCAGTTTGCTTTGCTTTCTTGTTTTCATTTCATGCTAGTTTGTGCTCTATTGTGCTTGTCAGGGTTTCATTATAATTTGTTTATGCATTTTCCCTAACTACACTATGTCTAAATTTATTGCATGCAAAACATTGTCCAAAAAAAGATCCTACATTCTGATTCATTCTACTTTTACATTCTACAGCCTTATGTCCAAATTTATTGCATGAGAAACAAATACCATTAAAAGATGGGTACCTTTAAGCATTTGGTTGTCTGATAGGAGGTCTTCTAGTATTACTTCTTTGATTCTCGATCTGTCTGCCATTTCCTTAAGTTTGCTTTTGATTTTCAACCTTGTGAGGTGTTTAATTTGTCTTTGAAATTTGTCCTTCTTCAAGTCCCAAACCACCTTTATCCTTAGAAGGTTTTTGAATTGCAATTAATTCATAAAAAATCATGGTACTTATTTTGAATTTTTCCTCATGAGCTCTTGCTTTCTCTTGATCTGATCTTAGGGTTACCACTTCTTGTTAAAGCTTTGTACATTCATCAGCCTTGCTTTGTATCTTAGCTTTCAAATAGTCCTCAATTCTCTTCTTTTCTTCCACTTGCACTTTCATTTCGATGTTGTCTTCATTTTCCTTCTTCAATTGTGTTAGGACTAAAAATTAGTCTTAAAATTTCCCCAAAAAATCCATTTCTTTGCCGATAATTCCTATCACCTAACATGTCATTTAACACTTTATCACTCAAAACCATCCATTCATTCACACTATTGATATCATCTTAAAAAACTCACATCTGTTAGCCTACCCATAAAACATGTTGCTGAGACTACATCACATTGACAAGGCTCATTTCAAGGTCTCTTCAAAGAAGCGATGGAGCAAAACAACATGAATATTTTTGAAGAGAGTTTACCATGTTGAGGAAACCTATTTTTGTGTCCCTCCGACACTTCGATCAAAATCTTATTGAAGGAACTTGGGTGCATCGAGGGGTAATATTTTAAGTCTCTTCAACAACTTGATACATTGATTACCATGAAATATAATATTTCAATTTGTATCACTTTGGCACAACTCACAGGGTAATTACACTTCAACATTCAGGAAACAGAAAAACATCTCTCAACCATGACTCAACAATGTATCAAAGTTATAATAAAAAATTGAAGGAACAACACTTGCACCTAACAATCAAAGAGACTTTGGGATGTTCAGATGAGTAATTTATGAGTCCCCTTGACATAGTGAAAAGGGGATGAATTTATCAAAGAGAACCGTGTTTATCAATGAGACAAGGATATTTGTCTCTTCGATAAAGTGATAGCCTTCATTATGAAAGAGAACATACAAAAGTCAGAAGGGATATGAAAGGATTCTGAAACATCGAAGCAACTAGTTCCTAGTCTTCTTGAAAACCAAAAGGAATATATCAATCAGAGAAATATCAAGGACAGGGATCTATATTAGTGCAAGTCAAAGACTAGTACCTTTGATATCCCTAACAACAAGAAGCAAACAACTAAACCAAAGATTCCACCAAAGAGAAGAATGCATATTTTATGAACAAGGATATTGATCCTCTTGATAAAATGATAATATTTATTGCCTCGGTAAATTTGTGAACATAAGAGAATATTGAAGAAGCCACTTACAAAGAAGGTTTTGAGAAGACATTATGATATCAGTATGAAGCCACAAAGCATCCCTCCAAAGTCCCGAAAGATTGAAAATCCTAGCATTTATCGAGGAGAGAAATGAAGGTCGACAGGGGTATGGAATTGGTCACTTCAATGCAGCGAAAGCATTAACTCACCTAAGGTGACAAGAAAATGATATCTCAAAGAAAGAAATTGGTGGCGATAAAAAAAAATCAATGAATGCTATTAAAAATAGAAATAGTGACATGAAAGTTGACATCATTCATCATTTATGAACCAGAGTTGAGCAATTTATAGATAGAAATTATGGTTTTCTCTAGTTTGAGGAATGCTCTTACACCTGGGGAGAAATGAGACGAGGAGTCTAGTGGTGAGTATTGATGCAAAGAACCAAAAGGGATGTGACCTACTCAAATAATTAACCAATCCTGAATTGAATTCATTCTATTCAAACTAGTTAAAGAATAAGCACAAAGTAGGCTTTACATTGTTCTATAAATCAATGGCAATAGAAACATCCAAAACTAAAAAGAAAAGGCTAGATACCAGGCATTTAAACCAAGATTTAATTGACCAATGCCTTGGTTCTAGACCGAGGTCCAGAAGAAATGTCCAATTAAACCCAAGAGTTGAGAAGTTAGAGGATAAAAAAAGGGATTAGGTGATGTGTGGACTGAAAAAAGGGGTTATGACCTGTTTATATACCATTACAAAAAGATGTACAAACATAGGCCAATATCTAACCCATGGAGACTTAATTTGGGAAAACTAGTAGTACCTAATATTTTTATCAATGTGGAATTGATGAAGGCACTAGCAAATATGTATAACTCACAGACACATACAATCCATTTGGCAGATGGGTTGTCCTTTGTACCCATTACAAGCAATTACATCTCTTTGATTTTTTAACTAGATTTGAGCATGACTCTAAAATTTCAGATCAAAGACCTTTTGGACGAATACCATAGTATGGATGTTAGCTATAAAAGGTAGAGGTTTCCCTTAACAGACCCTGAGATGAAGGGAATAGACTCAAAAAAAATTTAGATAGTGAGCACCCCCCATTCTTAATTGAATTGCTCAAAGAATATTTTAAGTACATATACTACTTTGCTGATCAAGTATTAGGAATAGATGTACTCACCCTAATGTCCATAGCCCTAATGGTTTTAGTGACCAATATTCAAAATCAGGATACCAAACCTTTTGATTATGTAGAGTACTTGGAAAAAACCCTCAATGATGGACTCACCTCCATTAAGAATAACATATATTGCAAATAGTATTCGTTGCTCATGCATCTTATCTTATACAAGGGATAATCTATGGGATTATGGAGTGATCACTTATGAATAAGGGACATAGACAATGATGGGAATGTTAGGTTGGTGCAGATGTGGACTTCAATATGGGACAATAGATGCACTAGATTGCATTACCTATATTTTGAAGAATATTTTGTGAATCCACTCTATAAAGTTCTTGGTCACCCTTATGATTACAACCTGTCACTCGAAATACAAAGGTTTTTACGACCCAAAGAGAAAGATCACAGAGGAAAAGTAAACCACAATTGGGGTGAATGGTATGTTTATGAGGACCGTACCAAAATTAGGGTTTATGGTTTCGAAGGAGCACCATTCCTCTTACCAAGAATAGTTCTGAATAGAGTAGCATACCTAGAAATTGTTAGACAATTGGATTATTCAAATTTTTTGCATTTGAAAAGTTATAGCAAATAGTTGCTTATGCCAAGTACTCTTTGTTTTGGCGACTTTACTATTGTTTCTGAGAAAGGATACAAAGCTATTGATGAAAAATTGGAACATTACAATCTACCCAAAGGAAATGACAAAAAATGGTTTGACCTTGAGCATTTCATCAATAATGCTAAGTTGACAGAGAAGCTAAAAGGGTATAAAAATGTGCTTTTTGTAGATGATGACCTAATCAAAAACACTGATGAGTGCAACACATTGAGGAGGAAGGGTACGTATAATAGAATAGTGATGGCTGAAGCATGGAAAATGTGTCACAATGCACTATACTCTAGGGCCTTTCATGAGATTGAAGACCCTGTGGAAAGAATGGATAAAATGCTTCAACATGAAATTGAGTTGATCAAAGATGTACCTCCTTCAACATTCAAGACGAGAGAAGATGCCTCTTTAGGAGGAGATATTGTAGTAACACAATATTAGGATATAATGCCTTTTTGCCACATATCACCATAACCTAGACCCTAAAAATCCATTTTTTGGTTGATACACCTATGACAAGTTAAGGAGATGTTGAAGATAAAGTTGAATTCATACAAATAAATAAACCTATTGTTGAGAAGTATGAACCTATGCCTGAAAGGTGTTGTTGTGTTTAAGGCATCAAATAAAATTTCTAACGATGTTAGGCATTGTGCAAGACAAAAGTTTACTTCAAATGATGCTTTTGTCAAGTCTCTTGAGTTCAAGGCATTTTTTTATGAATACAAGGGTAAGATGATAAGAGAGAGAATAAAATAAATCCGTCCTAACAAAGAAGCTGAGGTCTTGGATGAATTACAAAGAGAAGTGGATCAAGAGATGGAGAAAATTACTCTAGAAAAGGGGCGAGAGCTATTACAAGAGGCTAGAGTTATGCTCTTGCCAAGATGGGATATTAGCTTTGCCATTGTGTTCGATAGTTCTAGAAAAATACATGATAAATATTTGCTATTGACTACTGAAGCAAGTGATAATATTTACACTGGTTAAAGATACAACCCAAATAACTCCACTCTTCTAATTTGGGCCCTGTACCCACCAGATAAAAGGCCTAATATTATTAGTGACCCAAGTCAAGTATTCAACCATATTCTTGTACATAGAGTGGGAGACACTAACCCAATGGAAACTATTGACCTGAATATCAATGTTGCAAAATTTACCAAGGCATAGATTGAAAAATTAGTGAAAGATAACAAGTACATTTTTGAGAATGAGAGGTTGTGGCAAGAAGTACTCAAATACAAGGATAGGTTACTATCTTCTCTAGGCACCTACTCTCCATTGGTAGAATGCGAGAATAAGGTACTAGAAGCCATGCTATAAAGTATATGCTAGAAGCATAAGAATGAAAAGGATCAAAATAAATGTGATGAATTGAAAAGAAAGATGAAACTCACCAAATTTGATATGGCCTCAGAACTAATTAGAAAGATATTTGAGAAGACACTAGGATAGGTCGATCAATTTTGGACAATTCACACCAAAACATATGATGCTTTTCAAGAGCACAAAATATCGTGGCACCAAATAATAGAAAAGAAAGAGGGGTTGATGGCCAAAGAAAATGTGGATGACCAAGTACTTAAAAATATTGATGAGCTGATGGAAATACATAATAAGTTTCAAACTGCAATCATAGAGGAGCTTGATGATTTTGAGTAGTCGATGACTATCCCTTTCCCATCTTTCTTTGATGACATAGGTAATCTTAAACACCAGAGTGAATGAAAAGATGAGTTGACTCAACTACTACCACAAGATTTCAGTTTGATAAATGATGAATTGATAGTGATGGACAACAACCATGCACAACTTGAAGGGATGCTTTATATGGAATACGTTATGAAAGATATAATTACCAATGTAGAGACATATGCCAATGAATGATATGTAGATAATCTTTCCAATTTGAATTTATTCATTGTTTAGGAAACGTAAGGAACATAAGTCATCGAAGTCACACAACATCAAATACATTATCATGGAGGAAGGACCTTGAACAAATATTTAGTGATCACGGGTACCTGATGAAGATTAATGTACTATGGTCTGTCACGAACTACTATGAGCTTCATTAGTTATCTCTTGTCTATTGTTAATTACATTTGTCAGGGTTTTAGCAAAATATAAATGAAATGACACCACTTTTGATGTAATGGCCTGAAGCTTGTTGCTTCCCATATATAAGGGAAACTAATGCCAAGTTTTGATCATCATATATCATTGTAGTTATTGGAATCTAGTCATAGAACAGTATGCATAAAAGATTTCCAATATGAATTGTATTATCATTTGAAACAATATAATGGAGGAGAAAATTTGAATTGGTGGCCCAATTTATGGTGTTCAACTGTTCTGTCAATATTAATTCATATTTGTTATCTTGCTGTCTCTGGAGTGGTCTTCCTTTGTTATTCAAATTAAGTGTATCAAACATATATTTAATTTGTCAAGACACATTTTATGCCTTTGTGTGATTTTCTTGATTGGTATATATGAGAAGAGAATTAAAATCCTTTTAAGAGATTTATTTTTAATTTATTTATGCTCATAATTAAAATCCTTTTAAAATTAATCATATCAACTGGTTTCCTTCAAAACAAGAATTAAAATCCCTTTCAAATTCCATAGTAACTTAGGGAGATATCACTGGGATCTATAAGAAGAGTCTGATAATTGACCAACTTGCAAATTTATACAATGTATAGACATCCAAAAGTGCCAAGCAGTTAGAGTTAAGCTAAGAAAGAGGATCCACATATTACACATATCTCGACTCCATTCACCCAATAGGAATAGGCACTGATCAAACTCATTTCACAACAACACTTCATAAAAACCTTATTTACACTTTCAAATTTCAAACATTAGGAGCAGGAATAAATGTTAGTCTTGCATCTATTTTTCATTTATATGCCATTGTGGAATAGATCATATAAGTTAAAGAGTATACACAACCTTCAAATTCATAATTTGCTTAGTTGTTAAAGGTACACCCCCTATGTTTAGCAGAGCGTAAAGTGTAGGGAGTTCTAAGCCATATTGGTTAAATTCGTTCATTGGAAAAAACATTACAAACCTAACCATAGAGCTTGGCATCCTCTTAGGGTTTGTAATCTACAAATTTGGGAACCAACAGATTGGTGAATCTACTAGGGAGTAGCCTAGTCAACTCTGAATCTAGACAATTTTATTATAGAGTCATAAAACCTCACATTTGAGTAATTACACCTACATATAGCTGAGTAGGGGATTCCCCTGGGGATAAACCAAGAATAATTTCATTAAATACAATCATTTTCACTTTTGAAAAGGTGAGTGGCAACTCTACCAAATCTTTTGAAATTATTGCGTGGGTGATAATTTGAAGTATACATCAGAAAGAGTGAGTTCTAGGCATTAGAGTATCACAGTCTCCCACAACAAGGAAGGTAGAAGATCCTGACACAAGGGAAGTCCAAAGAAAGATGGAAAAAAATGGAATAAATCTGTATAGCTTCTAGATTCAATTGTGTACAAAGTTTTTAGCATCAACGTTTTGGATCACACTTTGTGATCCATCATCAGGATGAAAGAGAGCAAGAGAAGTGATCCGAAACATTGATGCTAAAAACTTTGTACACAATCGAATCCAGAAGCTATACAAATTTATGATATGGATTGTGGAAACTTATTATCATTAAAAAATGAAATGATAAGGGAAGTCCAAAGAAAGATGGAAAAAAATGGAATGATAAGCAATCTCCCTGATTTTCAAAAGGCCATAATAACAAAGGTTGGACAACATGAACTCCACCTGAAGTGGCACAAAATAATAACCCTGAGGAAAACACATCAGAACAGCCTTTCACAGTGCACAACATGTTTAGTCCTTTAAATGTATCAAAATTTCACAATGATGAAGTATATCTGCTAAGGGACCTCTATAATCAACCTAAACAAAGTAGCCTCAATAATATTCACTATTTTGAGACTGATCCCTAGAAGATGAATGAGTTTAATGCATGAATTGAAAATGAATGGATACATAGACAAGCATAAAGTGATTATGAAGAAAATATCGCCCAATAATATGTAGAAAATGCAGGAGATGATAAACCACAAAGGGTACATTTTATGGAAGGCCACGATGAATTTACTACAAAAACACAATTAACTACTCAAGAATCAAAACAAGAGACAAAGGAACTTAGGAAGGATTGGTTACGAAAAACATAGAGAATAATTAGCTAAAAAATTACTCCAGGTTGATATTGAGCTCACAATGGATAGCCTAAATTATGTGCCTCCCCATAAGCAAGGCGGATATACAACCAATTCACAAGGACCATACCAGAACATAAATGGCCCTAAATCTTCAAAAACATCTCATAATGTGTCTAGAAATCCTAGTGGAACTAATCATGTGCAACAAAATATCCCACCAAAAAGTTCAAAACCACAAAACATTCCCAAAGCTCCCTAGTCCATGACTAACACATACCCACCTCCTAGTCAGAATTATGTTACACCTCATCAACATTTTATACCTCTAAAAAATGTGCAAAGTAAAGTATATCCTCATCAAAATATACAACAGAACATGTCTTACCATTAGTACCATCAAGGCCCTCAATACAAACAATATCAACCTAACCAAAATTCCTATTTGCAAGGACCCCTAAATATAAACAAATACATGCAACTATATTTATCTAGATATCAGATATGTCTAGATCGAATTAGTAATGATTTGAGAAATGTAATCCTGAAATTTTCTAGGAATCATGCCATCACAGCAGAAGAACGTATAAGAAATTTTGATATAGTGATGGATGACTTCAATGTGCAATACGAAGATGTCCTCATGAAATTATTTATGTCATCCTTGATTGAAGATGCTAGGGATTGGTGTAAGAACTTGCTTGATGCTTCGATTGGTTCATTGGAAGATTTCAAAGATCAATTTAAGGAACAATATGGAAATCATTATGATGTAAATTTTGTCATACAATAATTAAAAATTATCCAAAAGTACCCCAATGAATCAGTGGTTGATTTCAACCAAAGGTTCTCAAAGTTATGCAACAAAATCTCACCTGGATCAAAGCCCCTAGATGGTATGGCCTTGGTCCTTTACCTAAAGGCCTTTGACCCTAAGACTAGGTATGAAATTAGAAAAAAAGTTCCCCTTATCCTTGTAGAAGATTAGAAGGTTGCTGTGAACATTGAAAATAATATGAGAGTTGTGGGGATGATTAGCAAGAGAGATAATGCCAAAGTTCCACAAAATCTTAGTAACCATCAGACCAGGCAAGAAAATCATTATAGAAATAAAAGGCCTAGACTACATGATATGCCATACAATACTAACTGGAAGGATGGGAGACCTGTGGGTAATAATTAGAGACAAAATTTTAGTAAAGACATGGGAGATACATGGTAGAGAACAATCCATGGTGCTTAGCATGTAGTCTACCACACTCACTTGAATATTGTGTAGTGGCACAACCATTATAAGAGAATGAGATATCTTATGATCAGGAAAGGGATGATCATACTATAAAAATGCTAGGGATGAGACCACACCAAATTGATTAGGAATACTCATCCTCTAAAGAAGATGGGTTTGAATATGATTTGAGTAATCAGAAATACAATGTCAACATGGGTCAGTAGGAAATATTTTCTGACTAGGAAGATGATAATGAAAAAAAAACTTATACATCTAATGCAACACCATAGTTCTAGTTAAGGAAACCAACTGAAGAAGAGAAAAGGGATCTTACAATGGTTGTTGTGGCACAGGCTAAGAGCAGTTATAACCTTAGAAACAAAACCATAAATATGGATTAGGGAACACCTAGAAGCCTATTCATAAAGAGAAAAAACATAAGAAGGATGCCCTAGATAACCAGAAGAAAAGTGAAAAAGAAAAAGATCATAAAAATGAACCCAAGGAAACAACAAAAAATGAGAAGAATAAGATAAAGGACAATGATAGGATGTAAGCTGAAGAAAAGAATTGCACCAAGATAGGGAAGACTAAACAATTAGTGAGCACCCCCTCATTTGACATGGCACAAGAATTGTCTCAGATCAAGATGCCAGTGCCATTATTGGAGATGATGAAAGTAGATGAATATAGAGACAGTGCCCTCAAATTGATCTCTAATATACCCAACACGCAGTAGAATCAGAATAAGAATAAAGAAATTAAGGTAAATAGTATTGAACAAGAGATCACAAAGACACCAGAGGTTTATCTTGGTGACACTTTAACAAAGAATCCCTTTTAGATAGACCTATTTTACACCACACTATTGATTAACAATAAACTGGTAAAGAAATTCATGATCGACTCAGGAGCTGCAATAAACATCATGCCAATGGCTGTTATGAAAGAGTTAGGCCTGTGGGTGGATACAACATATAGGAAATGATATGCAATGGAAAATAGGTTTGTCCCAGTTGTTGGAGTCATATGGGACATAGAGCTAAAATTGGCTGCATATCCAGAAGCCACTTACAAGACTAATATCACTATTGTAGACACTCCTCCATACTATGGTGTGCTATTATCTAGATAATGGATGACTGTAATCAGAGGAAATGTTCAATTAGATCTATCATATGCAACAATACTAGTGGAAAAGAGGTCAAGTTATATAGGGAGCCAAGATTTGAGCACATTATAGAATATTTTGACCCAAACCAAATGAATTGTTTTTATGATGTGAATCTTGGAAACTTTAGAATTAAAAAATCATAAACTGAATTACAAAACACAAAACCAATCAATAGAGAAGCTTAGCTTGATGAAAATGGTGTGTGGCAAATATATTCTGATGGTGTATGCGACAAAGGTAGGAATAGAGTAGGAATAATAGTCATCTCACCCACTCACAAAACATTCAAGTACTCATTCTTATTAACATTTGAATGTACTAACAATATTGTCGAATATGAGGCATTGTTGTTGGGCCTAAATATTGCCATAAGGTATGGAATCAAGTTGCTAGCAGTATATGGAGACTCTGAACTAATTGTCTCACAAGTCAAGGAAAAATATTCATAAAAAAAGAGGTTAAAACAATATAGAAATGCTGTGTGGGACACTATTGAACTCTTTGATGCATTCTTGATAGATTGGATAGAAATATCTAAGAACATAATGGAAGATTTCTTAGCAAATATGGCTCTAAAGAAGGATGACATTACATTGGTAGGAATAACAGAAGTGGAATTCAAAATAATACTTGCAATCTCGGGTAACATATATAATTGGTAGGTGTTCAATGATGATGAAGACCTGATTAAGTTTCTTCATTGTATAGATCAATATGAATCTCAAGAAATATATTTCAACGCTTTTGTTGAGGAAGTAGATGGAAAGGAAACTGTCTTTGGACAAGAAGTGGTACAACTTAAGATAAATAAGATTCCAAAGGGCCTTGTGGCATTGGAAAGATTATTCGATGGACATGACATATTCAATCTGAAACCTACACCTGTCAAGCATGAAGACATTGAATAAATTAATCTTGGGATGGAAATGGCTCCCAAGAAGGTATATATTGGTAAGAGGATCAACCCTAAAGTCAGAGATATGCTTATAATTTTTCTTTGAAAGTATAAGCACGTATTTTCCTAGTTGTATGATGATTTGAAAGCCTACAGAGAAGACCTCTTCAAGCATGAAATTCCATTGAATCTTGATGCTAAACCATTTAGACAAAAATAAGGGCCCATAAACCCCACATTAGCACTGAAAATGCAAGAAGAGCTCATGAAACTTAGGGATGATGGTATTATCAAGCCAATTAGACATTCTTCTTGGGTCTCAAATTTGGTACATGTAAGGAAACAAAATGGAGACATAAGGTTGTGTGTATATTTTAGAAATTTGAATATCTCATCACTCAAAGATAACTATCCTCTTCCAAACATGGAGGCACTGCTACAAAGGGTGATAGGTTGTGAGATACTATTTATGATGGATGGTTTCTTAGGGTATAACCAAGTGAAGGTCAAAGATTCAGAGCAGTACAAAACTGCTTTCACCATGCCATGGGGTACATATGTTTATGTGAGGATACATTTTGGCCTCACTAATGTTGGAGCAACGTTTCAAAGGGCTATGGATGTAGCCTTCACCGAACTGATCAATGCTATAATGGTGGTCTATCAAGATAATCTAACAACATATTCAAAAAGGAAAGAAGATCACTGTGCACATCTAGAAAAGACTTTCATCAGAGCATTGGAATATGGAATATCTCTAAATCCAAAGAAATGTCATTTTACTATCATAGAAGGTAAATTATTAGGGAATATTGTCTCGAAGGATGGAGTAAGGATTGATCCAAAATGGGTGAAAGATATTGATAAAATTCCCATTCCAAAGACTATAAAGGGTATCCATTCTTTCTTTGGACAAATTAATTTTGTCAGGAGATTTATTTCAAACTTTGTAGAGATTGTGAAACCAATCTCAAAAATTTTGAAGAAAGGTTCAAAGGTTGACTGGGTAGAAGAATCCATTGATGCATTTGTGTCAATTAAAAGAGAAATTAAGGAGGCCCTTGTGTTGAAATCACTAGACTTTGATAAACCATTTTAGATTTTCCCTTTTGCATCATTTCATATAGTGGCAGCTGTAATGTTGTTGAAGAATAACAAAGGATATGAACAACCTATCTCATTCTTTAGTAAATGAATTTAGGGGGCAAAATTGAAATATGACATCACCGAGAAGCAAGCCTATGCCATGGTAAAAGCTATCAATGCATTCAGGCCTTACTTGGTAGGGGCAAACGCAATTTCATATGTACCAAATGTTGCCGTAAAGGATATTTTTTCACAATTGGAGGTGACTGGAAGATGTCAATGGATAAAATTTATCCAAGTGTTTAATATTGATATTCAAATTACCATGCTAGTAAGGGGGAAAGGACTAGCAAAATTGATGGAAGAATCCAATTTAGAAGCATCTCAAATTTGTAATATAGAGGGAGAAGGAAAATGGATATCAAGTATTGAGCATACACCCTGGTACACTAACATAGCATATTACCTTAAATACATGAAGTGTCTTGAAGGCTTGAGTGACAACCAAAAAAGGACCTTAAAACTTAAGGTGTTAAAATATGTTTTTGTGAATGGAGACTTATATTGGAAAAAAAAGGATGGTGTTCTACTATTTTGTCTAGATGAAACACAAGTAGAGTATATCTTAAAATAAATGCATAAAGGAGTATGTGGAGGTCATTTCTTGGCAAAGACTACTGCCCATAAGATACTGAGAGCAGTCTACTACTAGCCTAAAGTATTCAATGACACCCATAGATACGTAAGGAAAAGTGAAGAATGCCAAAGGTTTTATGGAAAATTGAATTACCAAGGAGCCTTATCATTAATACCTATATAAATTGTGGCTCCTTTTCATCAACGAGGAATTAATTTTATAGGAGAGATTGCAGATAGGTCTAGCGGTGGACACAAATGGATCTTAGTAGCCACTAATTATTTTACAAAATGGATAAAAGCAATACTGATGAAGCAATCCATTAGCAAAGTGGTGATAGATTTACTATTAGAAAACATCATCACTAGATTTGGGGTTCCTGTAAGGCTCATCACGGATAATGGCATGTGCTTTAGATCAGATTAATTCAAGACATTTTGTGATCCCTATGGCATAAAAATTTTATATGCTTCACCATACCATCCTCAAGTAAATGGGCAGGAAAAATCTAGTAACAAAAGTATTATAAAAATAATCAAAAGGATGTTGGATATCTCTGACTCTAATTCAAATGTCTTAAAAGATGCATGTAAAATACTAAATGATGGAACTAATAATCGGGCTGAGCTTGAAGCTCTCAGTCTTGGATTAGATTTAGCTATCTCTCTTGGTATTAAGGATATTATTATTGAAGGGGATTCTATGTTTATTTTTCATGCCATCCCTAATAAAAGGGCTCATGTCTGGCAACTTCAATATCTTTTGAATAAAGTTATACTACAATTGAGTCATTTTAATTCCTATACTGTGAATCACTACTTTAGGGAAGCTAACTATATTGCTGATTTCTTAGAAAATAAGGCTATTGATGATCAGATTATTTACAAGGAATTTAGGAGAGGAAATACCTCCCCTACAAAAGCAATAAATCCTTATAATTACTTTGATCTATGGGAAATACATTTCATTTGGTTTGTTTTCTCAATAGTTTTTTGCAGATATTCACAACCTTATTTTTTGTTTTGGAATGTCGTCTTGCTTTAGTTTTATATCATTTTGATCATGGTCACTTTCCTATGGGTGGTTTTATATCTCATGTTGAGTTACTGTCTAATGGATTCTATGGAGGTTTTTTATATGTGATCAAGGTAGGTGTTTGGGCCATTATGGAGTGTGAGCATCTCATTGGAAAAGTCTCTCTTGAAATCATGGCGGTGTGCTTTGAGGCTTTCACGGTTCACCACTTCCTCTTTGAATTGGTTGCTAGGACTCCTCCTTTGGTGTAGATGTTAACTTATTCTTCCAATGATGATGATGAATTCTCCCACACTTGTTTCCTCTCTCTTATGTGGAATCTAGTTCTAGTAACTAGTTTGGCTTGAAAGAGTTTTGATTTTGTAGATACTTTGATCTATGGGAATCATGTACTTTTGATGAGGGCACAACCCGAGACACAGAAAATAACTCACAAATAAGAGAATAATTTTATTATTTAGAAAATGGAACTTCTTACATGCAGAGGATCTCAATCCCCAAGTTCTACAACACATGCAAGTTACAAATAGCTACATAATAACCCTTTCGCAGTATGCAAGCTTGTCCCCAAAAAGTTACCCAAAAATTAGAAAACCCGCCCATAAATAGAGCTCCTCATCAGTTTGGAGCCAAAACAACATTCAATTTGAGTTTAGGCAGTTTGGCGCCGAAAATTTACAACCTGAAGTTCAAATTTCAAAAGAGCATTTGCAATGGTATCTTCTAGAAAGTGCGCCAACTTCCCGGGGCCATAACTTTTGATCCGGGACTCCGATTCGCGAACCGTTTGAACCGTTGGAAAGGTCTCAAAGTCAAGAACGCACTTGAAATTTGCTACGCTGATTTTGGCAAGTTTTAGGGCCGATCCGGGAGCTCTAAGTGCCTCAAATCCCACTTGGAATATTTTTAGGTGCAAATTTGGGAAACTAAAACTGCAATATCTTTCCACCCAGGAATAGAAAATAAAAACCATAAATTGGGAATTTCATTGTGATGAAATGGGTATCCAAGAATGTAAAAACATCTAAAAACTGAGAAACTTGAAATTTAACTATTTTTGGGTGATGCAAGATTGCCCTTACACCACTGGATGCTCCTGCATCAAATTTTGAGTTGGAGTTTTGTTCTCTCCTCCTCTTTGGTTATTTGTCTCAGTTATTCCCCTATTCTATCATTGTGGGGTGTTGTATACTTTTTCTAGCTATGTCTAGACTAGGGCTTGGTGGTGTTGAATAGGACAATTGAGAGGGGGTGAATCAATTGCCACAGATTTAAACCTCAGATAATCAAAGACCATTTTTCTAGCCATCTCAGACTGTAGTCAAGTGGTTAAGCTCTTCACCAAGGAACCAAGCTCTGATACCAATTGTTGAATAGGACAACTGAGAGGGGGGTGAATTAGTTGTCATAGATTTTAACCTTCAATTCAATCACCAGAACTAATACTTAAAATTTATTAAATGATTAATCATCAAATTCCAATGCAGAAACTCAAATCCAACACATAACACAATAACACCAGGTTTACATGGAAAACCCAATGAGGGAAAAACCACTGTGAGGATTAAATCACACTATAGAGAATATCAAAATCAATTACAAAAAGGCTCACTACCTGAAACAAGGCTCACTACTTGGGATAAGGCTCACTTCTTGAAACAAGGACTCACTGTCCAACAGGGCTAAAACTCAGAGGGCTCATTGCCACCGAGATACAAAGAATACTTGTTACAGAAAGACTAAAATCCCAATGCAACAAAGGATTCCACCACAGTTACTTGATCAACTTGTATGAATGATAGAGTTTGCTTTCTGCTCACTGCATCCAAAAACTTAGCATTAAGCTTCACACTGATCTCCCACACACAAATTACACACACTTTCTGAATATCATCGATGTCGCGTCTACTTTTTCACTTATCTTCCTTCTTTCCTCTTGTATGTTTTTCATTACTAGCTTATCGTGTATTTATACTATCTCCAACCTTGGAAAATCATCCAAATTCAACCATCCAACTTTAAACACAAATTAGATCTGTGCCAAAACATCCTAGGGTGGAATTAGAATGAGGGCGACCCAAACACACACTTCATCGGGACCCAAAATAGATCCAACATGCTTCATCAACTTTGAAGATAGTGCTTAACACAAGGTCAACCAAACCAGTGTAAAACACATATAACGATTAAGCTCGAAACTTCCATAAAACAAAAATATCTTCAATGAAATCAAAACATCTTAACTTTAGAACCACAATTCAAAAGGATTCATCAAAGAGAAATCCAGATCAACAACTTTTCTCCCAGACCTCAACCAGAACACAAAAAAACATAGTTCACAACTGGTGAACACAACTCAAACTTCATAATGAACCAATAGCCAAAAATCTAGATATAGAAACCTTCAACAACCATGACCAACAAATCTAAATTGAACGAACATAGGGGAAAATACTGGATCATCATCCTGAGCAACGACTGAATACCTATAAACTTTCTTTAATACAATTTTCTCAATATCCTCAACATATACAACCAACAACAACTAGTAGATAACCTGTTGACTAGTTGACATCAATGACAACACCTTCATTCATTTTTCCATTCTTGCAACAATCTCCCCCTTTGTCATTGATGGCAACAAATAATGTAAAAAACCATCAAAGAAACCATACCAATTATGAATATACTTCTCAATATTTTTTATTTTTGCTTCTCCCCCTTAGAAGATCATCTTTCTCATTAGTTGATTTCTCTCCTTTTCACATGCTTTCTCTCCCCCTTTGACATCAATGGAAAAGGAAAAATATATGTTCATTGAATATTCCTTTTAAATTGTTCGTGTTTTTTCGAACAGAGCTTTGAAATCCTCTAAAGTGTAGCCAACCCTTATACTCAAGAATTCTCAAAGCTAGTGGCCAACAAATGAGGAAAGGATTTTTAGGTCTTTACTCCTACACTTTAGGCTCTGTGGGACCTAGGAGGGTGTTCCTTATTGTGTTCATTTAAGTTATTGGATTGAGAAAACTTCTTCACACAAATCAATTCCTACTGAGTGGGAATATAAACAATTTATTAAAAGTTTGGTAGACCTTTGAGTAAACTGCTACCTATCACTAGGAATTAGATGATACTTCAGACACATACTTCATAATTGAAATATTTTTATGCACTTTTTTTCTCATTTTTGAATCTATAGCCAAGTGTGTCACTAGCTCATTTACTTGCAAAATTATCTAACAAATAGACCAGTACTTCATCAATTGGGAAAATGGAGTCAAATATGAAACAACCAGTAACACATCAACTATTTAATTCAAAAATTGGTGGACTATTATCATAATGCTTTCCAATATGAAAAATCACAATGTCTGAAACATAACTTCTTACCAAATCCTATGCAATTTCTTACAAATCTGTGACCCTCTTCAAGCATTTAATTAACTCTTTGAGTTAAAGCAAAAAAAAGGCTACACATTCAATTGAACAACTGAAGATAAATGAGAAGACCATTGATATTTTCAAGACCATTGATATTTTCATTTGTAACTTGAAAAAAGGTACATAGGTGAGTACTCATTTCAGAACTAAGATTTTCTTCTATATCTGTAGCTTCTATAAAACTAATTTAAGATTCTTACATAAAAAATCCATAACCAAGATAATTTATTGTTCCATTCATTGATATTTTCTACGGTATGCTCCTTCCTGAGCTTAGCTTCTACCTAGACTATTACTAGACTCAAAAATTGAACTCCTTTGCAATGAGCCCTAAAATCCCTTTTATAATACAAGGGAGCAACAAGCATCTGACTCAAATGCAATTACATTTCACATGCATTTCAAAATTAATTTCCTCTTAATTCGAGCCACTTCCCAAACAATTACATTTAATAATCTCTTACCATAGGGAGACAAAAGACAAAAAGAGAACTCACGTAACAAGTTGAAGAAGAACTAGCTAGCCTTCCAAAAGGCATCATTATCATTGCATCAAAATTCACACGTCCATGCAAAAACTAAGGAAGTCACCATCAGTACCAACAACACAGATTAATGAACCATCCAAAGAAGAACCAAGTCAACACAAAAAGCCCAAAAACCAAGTACCAACTTAGAGGAGGAATTGAGGTGCTACCTTGCTTTTTCAGTAGCTAAGTAAGCACACTCGCTTGTTTTTTTGACTAAAATTGGATTAGCTACTATCACTTCTTCATCAAAATCACCATTGGGAACTAGGGAAATAGGACAATAGCCAGAGTCAGGGTCTGTTCCTTCTCCATCACTTGAAGAACTACTAGACACTTCAATAAGAGCATTGTGTCTCCCAAGACAAACCTTAAGACCTTTACTCTGCTTTTTCAATTCCTTCTTAGGCTCGACAAGCCTTTTTCCTTTAAACTTGACCAATTCTTTTGAAATGGTCCTATTCCTCAAATTGTAAGTACTTTGGACAGTAATTTTCTTGCCTTTCTTATAGACACTTCTCTTACCTTTTAGGATTGTAGGAATTTCCATTGCACCAAGTTTAGCTTCAAGCACATCAACAAGAGGTTCCTACATGCTTAGCCTCCTAGACCTTCTAACTAGTGTGACTGAACTACTTGGTTTTCCCATCCTACCCAAAACAACACACTGACCAATGGACCACCTTATAGAGAATACACTAGCTAAAACCCTTAGAGCACCTTTTGTAAGAATGGAAACTCAAACCAGTCCAACACAAAATGATGCAGAGCACAATTGCAAGCTACAAAATCATTACCACCCTAGGAAACTATAATATGATAGCTACACATACACACACTTACAGACCCAGGGAGACCACACTACTACCTTTGTGATGATTTTATTAGCACCCACATGTCACTCCTCCAGTAATAAAACAATTATTTCAGCACCTTGATAATAGTAGACGATGAAATGAACTATAGAAGATCCTCATTAAATAGAGGAATTAGAGCATATAACATTTAATGACCACCCTGGATCGCTTGAGAAAACAAATAATCAATCACTCCATGCTTAATATTGGTCTTTGATCATTTTGGATTTGTTGATGCCTAAAATTTCTAGGCACATAGCCTTATGGGAAACTCAGTTAATGGGAGGACCAATTACCCTAAACTGAGTAACCTTCAGGTTTTAAAGAAGCCAAATCTTCATACATTGGGGGGTGAAAAGGGAAAAGGAAGTAGATATATGGAAATAAAATCTAATTCTAAGGCCATATGCCAATATTCCAAGTAAATAAGCATAGGAAATCTTCCTTTCAGGTGAGATTTGAAGGCCCGTTCAACAATCTACATGCCTGAAAATAATAGAAGCAAAGATGAAATTTTGAAGAAGTTAATAAAATAGCATAATACAACTTCCATATGCATTCACTGAATATGAAGAGTACAAAACATGATTTGAACAACAAAATTATATTGAAATTAGAGAAGCTTTATAGATAAACTACTTATTACAACAAATTAGCACAATATAATATTTTATCAAATAACTAAGAAACAAAGAGGCCGAAAAAATTGGCACAATATGAAAGTCTTAATATAAGAAATAAAGACAATACAAAGGCCAATAATCTTTTTGTGCTTTCTCTGTGTATTTCTGAACCCTTTTCAGAGAGACTAAGTAGTATATATATAATTTTTTCATTGCCTGAATATTGGATATTGGAAAAGATTCCCAAGCATGAGCCGTGCCGCTCGGAATGATTTTCCCCAAACATATGCAACAAAAAGGTATTGAAATGACATTATGTTGCCTCAAACAAAGCACACCCTCTTTCAAAAGATGGCTGTGGTCTGGGAGTGGAACTAGCAAAATTCCTTTAAGACATGCATCAAACCGCTCGAGGAGTCAGTTAGGACATGTGGCGTAGAGGAAGGGCCTCTCATTCTAATATCCTTCCCTTGCAACTGTGGTCCCCATAGAGATGACATGTGGTGTTGTTTTCTCTTTAAGCTTTGATTGTGGAGTCTGCCAAAAAGGTGCCTATGGAAGATGAAACGTGGCGCACAGGCAAAGCTCAGAGATGAAGCAAAGGAAGAGAACTCTCAAAAGCGTGCATTGCCAACATGTGGCACAAGCAGATGAAGGCACCACCAAAAGGGAGCCCGAAGAGGTGAAAACATATAATGCAGGGTTGAGACCTATGCAAAACCAAACAAAATATACCCAAAGGGAGCTTTAAAGATTATTTAAATCCATAACTTTTGGAAACTGATAAGGGGAATTTCATCTATGGAATGAGAACCCAAAAATACTGGTTATAAGACCAGATTCATATCCTTTGGGACAACACTTAGAGCTTTGAAAGGGCGGTTTGCAAAGGTAGCCAATCAACCTCAAATGGAATCGATAAGGCACATAAATTCTCTTGCACCTCTTGTAGATTGATAATTTCCTTGAATGAAATCTCCACGGAGATGACAGTCTTGAACTCTAGCTGGAAAATAAGTTGTGTTATTAGATGGGTGGCACCTTCAATGTCCGCTACCATGGGAGGTTGATTGAATGACTGGAAAGCAGAAAGATCCTGCTACTTTTCTTTGATTTTTTTTGCAATATTCTCCACTGCGGCCACTGAATTGTCAGAGAGAAAAGGGGAGGGCAAGCCCATCTGAGTCAAATGAGAAAATTTCATCTGCATATGATTCATAGTCAGACTTAGTGTGACCAAGCAATTGTTAGCTTGGAGGATCGCTGCATCATAATTGATGAATTTCTTTGCCTTTTTGGCAACAGACCTCCGGTCATCTATTCCTTCCTTCGCCAATTCTACGTTCATCACTGTGTATAATTTTCTCAGCAATTGCTTGGCCTCAGGTACCTTTTCAACAATAAATTGTGGCACCTGCTCAATTGTACCACACACCTCCTCGCTTAATTTTGCCGCATTTTCCATGAATTGTAGTGCTGGTTGCAGGGATAAATAGAAAGACTTAACCTTCTCCCAGTAGGAGACATATAATTGTTGTGCCACCAAGAGAAGATCCAATTGAGGAACATAGGGTTGGGAAGGATTTTTTAAAAGATTTGTCTCAACCTCCTTTGACCTGATTTCTTCCATCAACTCCTCAATCTTCTTGTTGGTGTTGGCAAAACAAGGACATACAACTGAGAGGGGGGTGTGAATCAGTTGTGTTAGAGCCTTTTTTGGTTGTCTTTCAGGTTTTGGTTGTGTGCCCTTATTTTTCATCGCAAATCCTTGGCTTGTGAGTTTTATCTTTCATTTTAGCATGTGGGTTAAATGGGCTCCCACAAGGGTTGAGCCCAGCATGCTAGTTTTCATCTCTCCGGTGGGGCGGCCTGTGTTAGGGTTTTTCCTAGCTTTTCTTTTTCCTGTTTTTGGGCTTTTAGTTCGGTTCCCATTTCTCTTTTGCTTTCCTTGGCTTTTCTTTTGTTTTATCAGAGGCAGAATGGATGCTTGAATGAAACTAGAACTTTTCCAAATTCTGAAGTTCTAGTTCCTATTCACGCATCCGTCCCGGTTCTGATTCTGTGTGATTGGAGTTTCTTTTCCTTTCTGCCCTGCGTCGGTCGCTGGTCATTTTCCTCTCCACGTTCTTCCCTTTGTTTTTTGCTTTGTTTCCTTTGGCGGGCGTGGGATCGGAATGAGAACAGGTTTTGGAACCTTTTCAGGGGTTCTAGTTTCGGGTTCTTTTCCGCTCCCGTCTCCCTTCCTTTGTCTTTTGTGGAGGTGGATCCGGGTCGGGTGGTCATTTTGGTTTTCGTTTCTTTCCCCGCTCTGGCTCCGACTTCGTCTCTTTCCTAGTTCTGGCTCCGACCTTGTTTGGTTCCCATTTCGCTGGCTTTTTGATTCATTGACCTGCCTGGTCGGTACACCTGCAACTTAAGTTATCCTTTATGCCCTATTTCTCGTCGGCAACCAGCCCCTTGCTACCATTTTCACCAGCCTCGTGTTATTTTCGCTGAGACCTTTGGCGCTTGGGATTACCTCTTGGCGACCCCGACTTGTCTCCCCAAAATTTTTGTCGGCCTATGTTGGTTGAGGTCAGGGAGATGTTTCCCCGACTTCTTTGTGTCTCACCAATGGGCTTTTCCCATCGGTGTGTTGGTGTCCGCTCGGGGTGAGGTCTTTCTGACTCCCCTTGGTCTCCCTAAGATCCTTTTGGCCGCCCCCCACTGTGCATTTTTGCTTGCATAAGTCTGAGTTTCCTATCGGCAAGACTTATCATTTGTCATAGCGATTGGAATTTATTTACAGGTGGTTGTCGGTGAGACCCTAGTTTTTGTTTTGGCAATCGAGTAGGGGTTCTATTGGCAAAGGCTTGAGGCATCGATATATGTCATAGCAAATCTGTTGAGTCTTACCGATGGTATCTTGTGATTTGCTTTCGGCATGGGTTATACCTTTCATTGAAGGGTCTTGGCGATGTCGGCTTGTTATACCGACCGATGCCTCAGGGTTCTTCGATATGGCTAATGTTGCTTCGCTATAATGTCTCAGCGAACTCAATGGGTCTTGCCGACAACGGTTCAATATGTGGCTTTCGGTGAAAGTCCTAAATTCTCTCGGCAAACAGGTGTATAAAGGTCTTCTTGGTATAACAATGTAATGTCTACATAGCCTCTCACCGAGGATTGCATGCTACAACGACATACATTTGGCAAGTGAATTCGTCAGCGGGAGATGTTATAAGTCACAGCGACTTGAAATGATGTCTTCGATGAAGCTTGGTGAAATCTCTATAGTGTCTCGCCAATGGTAGGTGACTATAGTGACTGTGAACAAAGTGAAAGGATTGCTTCAGTGAGGGATATGCCCTTGTCTTGGTGAATGGATAGTACATAAAGGAAATACATTTTGATGAAGCATTTTGACTCTGTATGATGTCATCATGAGTCCATCTTCTCTTGTCGATAGTGTGTCTGTTCAGGTGTCGCCATGACCTCTTGTCAAGTGAGCTTTCTCTCACCGACGAGGCATTATTCTAAGTTGAAATCTCACGCCGATGTGCACCCGGTCTCGCCGACTTGACTGCTCGATCAAGCACATAGATATTCGCCATGATGTCTGGCCGACCCGACCATCTCTCCTCGACTCTATGGTGCACTCGGTATCCTTTGCAGACTTCGCTGGGATGTTTCGCCGACTCGGTTGCCTCTTGCCGACTATGATGAGCGCTCGATGTAACATAAGATTCTCAACCTGTGGTCTTCCCGACACCACTTTGTCTTGCCAATGGTGGTTGCCTGCCTCAACGGCTGATGATATTTAAATGATAGTCATCCGATCTTAGTGATCGACGGCGGAGATTCAAACAAGCGTAGCTAGGGTTTCTGTTATGTTTGCGTGGGAAGAACAAAAGACTTGGAGCATTCTGGTGGCAGATGAGAGGGTCGCTGGTTCCACTGAACCAGCATTCATGGCGACGACTCTAGGACAAGGACGACATGGCTCGAGTATGGGTGCTCGGATTCAGTGGCGGATTTGACATTGATTGCCTGGCTTCATTCGTGCGGGAATGTCTTTCCTGCAGCAACCCGACCAATGGCATTTATGTGACCAAAGAAGTTGTTGAAGGTCACAGCAAGGGTTTTGATTAGTCACAATGCAGTTGGGGTCTGACGTGGTGTGTTGATGTGGCTCTGAGCTGGATGGCAATCCCTGGACTGTTTAAAAGGAATTTCTGAATTATTTGTGACGGTCTTCGGCCAGATACTGAAATTAGAACAAAAGGAGCACTAAGTCACAGAGTCAGGTTTTTACCAGATTTTGAGGTCTCGAGTTACAATATGTAAATTGTAAGGTTCTTGGATGCATACCAGAACCCAAATGTAT
Organism: Sequoia sempervirens; assembly: GCA_007258455.2. Taxonomy (NCBI): domain Eukaryota; kingdom Viridiplantae; phylum Streptophyta; class Pinopsida; order Cupressales; family Cupressaceae; genus Sequoia; species Sequoia sempervirens. The sequence goes on from VDFB02358134.1 coordinate 68,590,686, forward strand.
TTGTTTAGGTCTTTGAGTCTCTCCTTTGGATTGTACATTTGAATTGTTAATGAAACTGATCAAGGATTATTCCATTAGCCTCTGTAATACTTTCTTGCATTGTTTGTTTTGATAATAGCCCTTGTTCAAGGAACAGGTTAAATTGCTTTCATCATCTTAGAAATTTATATGTATGATTGAAGGATTTGATAAGTAGTCTTTAAGATCTAATCTCTAGCTGTGAAATTAACAAGGTTAGTTTCACATAGGCTTTATTTGCCCAAGTAATCATTCCTTCTGTTTGCAGATTGTCTTTACTCCTAGCCCAATGGATGTGGCACTGATCTGATATATGCTATTTTTCTTTAGGGTTTCAGTTATCTTGCGTAAGAACATTCATTTTATTTAATCAATCTTGTTTGATGTCCTGGTTGCTGCAAGTACTGTGTTACTGAGAATCAAAGCCATATTTAAGGTTCTCAATACTTGGCATTAGGAGTCATCTGCTATAAAAAGCAATGTCTGGTCTTCTTTAAGGCATTGTGTGGGTAAACCCGCCTTGGTTCTGCAGAGCCTAAAGAGCAGAAGATCTCAGTCTTTGACTGAATCTTGTCAGTTGGTCCAGGTCCTCCGAGCTGCCCTTGATTGGAGTTGGCTACTCCATAGGTAGAATAGGAGACCAACCTGGCTGCTCCATTAAAAAACCCCCAACAAGTTGTCCTAGAAATTAAAACCTTTTCTCACTTAACTTATCCTTAATCACATATCTGATGAATGAAAAATTAACCATAAGCAATTAACACATAAGAGAGACAAAGAACACCAAGATTTTTTATGTGGAAACCCTGTTAGGGGAATAACCACGGTGGATGTTAGTCCACAAGATTATACACTGCTAAAAGTATAATAAAAACAATAAGGGGAATGCACATGCATTTAGGCATATTGCCTAGAGCTCATTGCTCAATTACAAAAGAGGACTCACTTTCCAACAATAGGGTTTGTATTAAAAATCTGGAGGGTATGAACTGTGAAAATAGCTTCTTCACAAGCCTGATTATAGTTCCAATTAAGCTCAACACTTCTTCACACTTCGTACAATATTCTTCACACTCTACTCAGTAAAGATATTCACACATACGCACATCGGATCACATGAAGCACACTTTCCACTGATCACACAATCACTCTTATATATCCGCTATAGGAGATTCCATCACAACTTAGTCAGCCAAGAAAATAAAATGTATTTGCAATGTCAGACCAAATTTGCAATTAAATTTTTAATGCGTATCCACCAAGGTCGGCCACAACATATTGGAGACCCAAATTAATATCTCCAACACAAAAGTACTTAAATTAATTTCACCTCAAGGATCCACAACACGCTATCACTAACATGTTGGCCATAAACATGAAAAACCAAACATGCGCACAAAGATCTTCAACCATGAGCTCACTGATTAATGTGGATGTACCACAAAGATAGAGAATGAACTAGAGACATCTAAGAACACCAAGAAACAACAAAGAAGCATCCACAACAACTGAGATAACCAGAATCACACAATCTTTATTCAGGAACGTTGACAGAGACCACAAAAACACTGTCAAACCACAACACACTCAAAAATTCACACGGACCTCTGAAAATTCTGGTAGATGATCTAGACATGCTAAAAAATAAAAATAAACCTTTTAATCCACATCAGCTACTCTTTTACGTACAAAAAAAATGCCTTCATGACCTGCACAGTTCCACTAGGAACCTGAAACACTTTTCCTTATAATTTTATCAATATCCTCAACATATAAAGCAATAGATACACCAAATTCTAATAGTGTTGACATCAATGACAACCACATATCAGCAACACATCCAAAACATCCAATAATCTCCCAATAATCCCCCCTTTGGCATTGATGGCAACACATGATGTGAAAAATACCATCAACCCAACATGTCGACTTCTTCTGTACTTCATTTCTAAAAAGATTTGTCATGTTGCTCTTTTCCCTCTAAGATATTTTTCACATTACTCTTCTCCCCCTTTGACATCAATGGAAAAGGTAACCACGACCTTTCCATATGCTTTGAACCACATATCTGCACATCTGACTACTCCCCCTGAATAGTAGCCTTAGAAACATCAATCCAGATCATAATATAGCAATGAGGCTCACAGATTGATGCAATAAAATGAATCATTTAGTTCTTATTAGGAGAGGTAATTACCCCTAACATTCCTTTGAGATACTCAAAAGTATCTTTTAGAAATGGCTTAGTAAATATATCTGCAATCTGTTCTTTGGTAGGCACATACTTTAGTCTGGCCTCTTTTTCATTTACTTTTTCCCTCAGAAAGTGAAACTTGATTGATATGTGTTTTTTCTTTGAGAGCAGTACCAGATTCCTTGATATATTTATTGCACTTGAATTGTCACAGTATATGGTAACAGGCTCTTCATATATTACCTTGATATCTTTCATCATTTGTTTCATCCATATCACTTGAGTACAGTTATTTGTAGCAACAATATATTCTACTTCAGCAGTGGATAGAGAAATGGAATTCTATTTTTTGCTTAACCAGGACACCAGCTTCTTCCCTAAGAAGAAAGCACCACCACTAGTACTTTTCCTATCATCTACATCAGCAGCCCAATCCACATCAGTTTATGCACACAAGGTGAGATCATCATCCTTTGGATACCATAGTCCAAAGTCAATTGTTCCTTTCAGATATCTAAAGATTCTTTTGAAAATAGTCACATGTGATTCTTTCAGATCAGCTTGAAATCTAGCGACCATACACACAACATTCATAATATCCGGCCTAGTCTGAGTCAAGCAGAGCAATTCACCGATCATTGATCTATATCTGGTTTGATTTGCCTTAGGAGAGTCATCATTCTGAGTCAACTTACATTCGGTTACCATGGGAGTACCAACAGGTTTGGAGTCTTCCATTCCAAAATTCTTCAATAGAGTTCTCACATATTTGGACTGAGATATGAAAATACCTTGGTCTAACTATGTAATTTGCAATCCCAGAAAGAACTTCATTTCACCAATCATGCTCATCTCAAATTCACTCTTCATCTCATCAGCAAACTTCATGCATAAATTATCATCTCCACCAGAAATGATGTCATCAAAAAAGACTTCTATGATTAACTCCTTATCATGATCTAATTTGAAGTATATGTTACTATCAACAATACCTTTAGTGAATCCAAGCTTTAGTAGATATTTGTCCAATCTACCGTACCAAGCTCTAGGGGCTTGTTTGAGTCCATATAGAGCTTTCTTCAATCTGCAAACCATATCTTCATTATCTGTTAGCTAAAATCCATCTGGTTGTTCAATGTACACTTCTTCTAGTTCCCCATTCAAAAATGCAGACTTTACATCCATTTGATAGACTTTATAGTTCCTATAAGCAACATAAGCAAGAAATAATCTTACTGCTTCAATTCTAGCAACAAGGGCAAAGGTTTCTTCAAAATCAATACCTTCCATTTGAGAGTACCCTTTACATACTAGTCTTGTCTTATTCCGGACCACTTCACCTTCCTCATTCAATTTGTTTCTGAATACCCACTTAGTACCAATCACTTTCTTGTCTTTGGGCCTAGGAACTAGTGTCCATGTGTTATTCTTTTCAATCTGTGTCAGTTCTTCTTTCATGGATTCTAGCCAGTGTTCATCTTGACAGGCTTCAGTGACACTCTTAGGTTCAATCTTGGAAATCAGACAATATTCTTATGTAATTTTTCTTCTAGTTTGCACTCCTTTGCTCTTATCTCCTATAATTTGAATTTTAGAGTGATTTAGCTTTACATAACTTGGAGTCTTGGGACTTTCTCATACTTCTGTATCTTCTAAACTTTCTTCTACACTAGCACTTGTCTGAGCTTCCTAACTGACTTGATTTTTGAGAACAACTTGTGCTTGCTTCACCAAAACATATGGAATAATCTAAAGTAGATTCAGTGTTTGAGTGTTCTTCCCTTGATTTGTGTTGTCTTCATTTGAATTGTAGTTGCATCGTTTGGATGATTTGACAGAGTCCTCATCAACTCTGACATTTTCACTCTCAACAATCTTTCTTAGTCTTTTGTTATAGCATCGGTATGCCTTGCTCTTTGTGGAGTAACCTAGGAAGATCCCTTCATCACTTCTAGCATCAAACTTTCCTAAATCATTATCTCTCCTGATATAACATTTGCTTCCAAATATCTTGAAATACTTAATAGTAGGCTTGTAACTGAACCATAATTCATAAGGGGTCTTACTAGAATTACCATTCACATTTACCCGATTCAAAGTATATACAATAGTGCTTACAGTTTCACTCTAGTACATCTGAGACACATTTCCTTCCATCATCATTGTTCTAGAAGCATCCAAAATTGTTCTATTCTTTCTTTCTTCAACTTCATTCTTTTTCATTTTCTGCCATAGCCTTGAAAATTTTGAACTTGTCCAATGCTTCACACTTTTTTCTTTAGTTTGCACACTAGTAGCAATCATGTTTCTGGAACTCCCACAAATCTTACATTTTCCATTCTTGTACTGCAGATCATATCCCTTGTGTACCATCTATCCAACACTTAACAAGTTATGCTTTAGGCCTTCAACATAGAGAACATCATCAGTGTTTTCCTTACCACCAAGGATAATATAACCTCTTCCATGAATCACACAAGCATTAATATCTCCAAATCTTACAACCCCACTGTCATACTTCTTTAGACTCATAAACTTGCTTTTATCACTGGTCATATGATGTGAGCATCCACTATCAATGACCCACTCATCTTTCTCCTCAACTCGGGCTGCAAGAGCTTTCTTATCTTTAGTAGATTCAGTAGGCACAAGTTTATTTTCAATGGTAACAATGAAAGCCCATTCATCTTCATTTCCATTATCTTTATCAGACTCATCATCAGTTACTGCTTCTTCAACAAAGTAGCATTTCTTTTGGAATCTAGGTTTTCTAGGCTTAGACCTAGGAACTCTTTCAGGACATCTTGATGCAAAATGACCTATCTTATTGCATGAAAAACATTTAATAGGCAATACATCTTCATACTTACCTTTTCTTCTTCCTTCTTGCTTTGTAATCAGTGCTTCCAGTTCTTGTACTTCTCTTTCTTAGTCTTCGAGCTATTTCAGTTCTTCATCATATTTAGATATCTTTTTGGAACTCTCTCTCGGACTGTATCTTTTCCTGTAACTTTCAAATACAGTAGCTTTGAATGCAGATTCAATTTTTGGTCTAGATTCACCAAATTCACTTATTTGAAAAGTTGCAAGCTTCCCTATCAGTGTATCTCTTATCATCTTGTTTACAGACATAAATTCCTCAATAGCATGAACCTTCATTTTGTAAGGAGGCAAGGATCTGAGTATCTTAGCCATAATTTCATCCTCACTCACTGAACCACCGACACATTTAATACCTAGCACTATTTCATTTACTCTCTGCATAAAAGAAGCAATATTTTCATCTTCACCCATCTTCAGATTCTCATACTTTCCTTTTAAGCTCTATAGCTTAGCCATCTTCACCTGTGTATCTCCTTCATACAAAGTTTCCAGCTTTGTCCAGATCTTGAGCTATCTGTAAACCTATCACATTAGCCATCTCTAAATCTGTTAGAGTGCTCACTAATGCTTCCATAGCTCTGGTATTACTCTCAACATCTTTGATTTCATTAGCAGAGGAGGGACCATTTTGAGGAATATTATATTGATCTTTTGTAATCTTCCAATAAGCATCACCAATGCACTGCAGATGAAACTGCATCTTGACTTTCCACAGTGAGTAGTTGGTGCCATCAAATCTAGGACTATCCTTGAAATAGCCATCCCAGATCACCTCAAGCTATGAGACTTCTTCAGAGGAACAAGCTCTGATACCAATTGTTGGAAAAACAAGGACAAACAACTGAGAGGGGGGGTGAATCAGTTGTCCCAGAAATTAAAACCTTTTCTAACTTAACTTATCCTTAATCATAGATCTGATGAATGAAGAATAAACCATAAGCAATTAACACATCAGAGAGACAAAGAACACTTAGATTTTTTATGTGGAAACCCTGTTAGGGGAAAAACCACAGTGGATGTTAGTCCACAAGATTATACTCTACTAAAAGTATAATGAAAACAATAAGGGGAATGCACATGCATTCAGGCACACTGCCTAGAGCTCACTGCTCAATTACAAAAGACGACCCATTGTCCAACAATAAGGTTTGGATTAAAAGTCTAGAGGGTATGAACTGAGAAAATAGCTTCTTCACAAGCCTGATTATAGTTCCAATTAAGCTCAACACTTCTTCACACTTCGTACAATCTTCTTCACACTCTGCTTAGTAAAGATATTTGCACATACACACATTGGAGCACATGAAGCACACTTTCCATTGATCACACAATCACTCTTATATATCTGCTACAGGAGATTCCATCACAACTTAGTCGGCCAAGAAAATAAAATGTATTTGCAATGTCGACCCAGATTTACAATTAAATTTTTAATGCATATCCACCAAGGTCGGACACAACATAGTGGAGACCCAAATTAATATCTCCAACACAAAAATACTTAAATTAATTTCACCTCAAGAATCCACAACATGCTATCACCAACATGTCGGCTAGAAACATGAAAAACCAAACATGTGCATAAAGATCTTCAATCATGAGCTCACCGATTAATGTGGACATACCACAAAGATAGAGAATGAACTAGAGACATTTGAGAACACCAAGAAACAATAGAGAAGCATCCGCAACAACTGAGATAACCAAAATCACACAATCTTTATTCAGGAATGCTGATAAAGACCACAAAAACACTGTCAGACCACAACACACTCAAAAATTCATGCGGATCTCTAAAAATTCTGGTAGATGATCTAGACATACTAAAAAATAAACCCTTTAATCCACATTAGCTAATCTCTTACGTACAGAACAAAACACCTTCATGAACTGCATAGTTCCACTAGGAACCTAAAACACTTTTCCTTATAATTTTCTCAATATCCTCGACATATACAATAATAGATACACCAAATGCTAATAGTGTTGACATCAATGACAACCACATATAAGCAACACATCCACAACATCCAACAATCTCCCAATAGTTGGATGCGGTGAGTTGTTCCTGTAGATTTTTCAACTTTGCATCTTTGCTTTTTAAAAACTTCTCAGCTTGATTTCGGGTTCTGCATTCTTTTTCCAAAGAGGCACTCATCTCTCGGATCTCCTTTTCAAATTGAGTTCATTGGTCCTGAAGCTCTTTATCCTTCTGCTACATTTCTACCTCTAATTGAGCTTGTTGATCTCAAAGCTCTTTATTTTTCTCTTGGGTTTCTCTCTCCGTTCGAGCCAACCGGTCTTGAAGTTCCTTGTTTTTCTACTGTAGATTAGCAACCAGGTTCGGATCCTGAGACTAGAACTTTGCAAGTTCCTCCTAGAGCTTGGCCTTTTCTATTTGTGCTTGTTGAGACAAGCATGCAATTTCAACATCTTTAGCCTTTTCTCTCTTCTGTAGTACCTCCACTCTTTCTTTGACATTCTTGAGCTCTTCTTCCCTTTTGGTCAATTGATGACTACACTTCAAAAAGTTCGTAGTCACAACCCGCTATGTTTCCTCCATTAGTTCAACCTTTTCCTGTGGCCGAGCTTGGTGTAGATTGATCCCTATGGCATGGACTGTGTAATCTTTGGGTTGCATCTGCCCTTAAGGTTTAATGGTGTTGGGTGTCATGGATGCAAACGCTATTGACCCTTGATCCTCATTAAAGAGGGTCTACATGAATAGCTTAGTGGGCCTCGTGTTATCCTTTTCTTTTCTTTTTTGGGCTCTCCCAGCTCTTACCATCTTAGACATGCTATTTTTCCCAAAGAATTATGAAGGAAACTTAATTTGTTCATCGAAAAGGGGTACATCAAGAGGAAGAGAAAAAGGGAAATAAATTATTGTGGATTCAGATGATGTTTGCTTTGGTAGAGTGACCATTAATGGAGAGAAAGGGGGAATGCCATGCGAGGCTCTAGTGAAAGGGGAAGTGATCGAAGAAATCACAAGGGGTGGTGGCATGGGTTGCGAAGATGCAAAGGTCATCATTTGTTGGGCAGGATGGGCGAAAACCAATGCTACGAAAGCAAAAGGGTTTTCAATAGAGGGCTCAGATGGGGCCCTGACAAAAGATGGAAAAACCCATGGGGGAGAAAAAACTACCCATTCGATGGGGGGAAGGAAGATTGAGAGGAACCTTCCACAAGTGTGGAAGCAGAAAATAATAGGCCGACACTTGAGGTAGTCAGAGACGTGGACACAACTGGGTTAACTAAAGACTGAGATGTGAGAAAGGGAGGAGATAAAAGCACCTGTTGTATACATCTAAAAATGGTCATGGTTAATCAAGCTTGTTAATTAATTAAATATGAATTATTTAATTAATCTTCTAAAGTCATCTACATATAAATAAATTTAATTATTTATTTATATCGTTCACTTTTATAATTCTTCTACCTTAATTAAATAAATAACTTTTTTTAATTATTACCACCTTCCATATTCCTCTTAATTAAATTAAATAAATTTTATAATTTGTTTAAATTAATTATCATATTATTCATAATTTGAATGTTTAAATTCAAAATAATGGAATATTCCTCCAAACAACTTCTTCATCTCACAATTAAATTAAATATTACAAATATTTAATTTAACACCTTTTTTTCACTCCACACATAATTAAATATTTTTAATATTTAATTACCTTCCATTTTCATCTCTCACACATAATTAAATATTAAATTATTTAATTATGAAAACTTCTAAATTCATTCACATATAATTTAATTATGGGAATTATCTTCAACTACAAAACCAACTCATAACTAAAGATGACAAATGGCAAGTTACCTCTATTTTTGAGTAAAAGGTTTTGTGGGAAGGAAAAATCTTCCATTATTCTCTCAACCTTCTATCTTTTTCTCAACTTCCAAAATCTCTCACCGTTCATCTTGACAAGCATGATTTCAACTGTTGATCACATTAGCCAATCAGAATCTTTCAAAAACTCTATAAATACCCCTGCGAATCCAAGCATTGGTTACACACATACACATGCATTAGAGATAGACGATTAGCATTTTAGCATTATTATTATCAGCTTTAGTATTCATAATTTCATAATTTTACATTCTAGCAATCATGTTTAGTTTAAGCATGTTAATCATATCTTAGAATAGCATGCATTCATCTTCAATATCATTTTCTAGGAAGACCATTTGTTGAGCCTAGCACACAATCTGAGAGCAAGCTAGAATAAAAAAAAAATTGGAAATAGAGGACAATGGGATGTCATTGAAGAAACTACTGTTTTAAGAGTTTGTTTATCTTTTAATTAGTTTTTTTCAATATAATGCTACATTGGTGTGTTTTGATTTAATTTTGAATCTACATTTATTGTGCACTTAAAATTGATCACACACCTGTGTCGCTGAAGACTCTGATTCTTGGCTCGTTGTTGTAGACACTTGTGAGATTTCTCTTGGTGTGATATTGGTGTGCAATCTCTTCTCAGGTGGAGAATTTTCCATGTCCATGACTTCTTGAGATTGTTGAGTTGCTCTAGGTCTCTTAGCGGCCTGTGTATGTGGTCGCATGACTACCACATGCGATACAATTACTTGTGCACTCAACAGATTTTTGTTGGGCCCTTCTGCTTCTTTTCCACCTCCCTATAATTGATCCTTCTTTGCTTCTCTGGCTCTTATTATTGAAGCTCTTTCTCTTCTTCCATTTCTTCATCTCCCTTAACATTAGTGTTATGCTTTTTGTTCTAGATATCATCAAACTTGTCATCCATATTTGGATCCTGGTACTTGGCCTTAAGACATTTGGTCTCCTATCGATAAACCCAAAAGTCAACAATCTTCTCCTCACTCCAATGGTTCCTAACCAATTCATTATAGAGGGTGGTTCTGATTTTACAACTGTCACTGGCTTTGACTAAAGGGTAATAAAAAGATAGCCATGGTGGCCTTCCTGTCTCCAAGGGAATATAGGACAAGTATACAAAGAAAATATGGTTCCCTGATAGTGGATTTTGTCAAGTCTCTCAGTAGGGCTGGGGGCTATGAGTCACCTTGATGTTGAGATTCACTAAGTCATCTTTAGGATTGTATTCCCATTTTTCATACATCAACACCAGCCCCAGATGAGCAAGCTTCGCAGATAGCAGACCTCTTGTATGCTTCTTCTCCATTATTACTGTACCAAAGCTTAAGGGGCATCAAAAAAGGTTTTCAGTTGCCTAAATACTTCAAGGGCCAACACCCTATTTGTTACACAGACTGGGAGTTGAAATGGTTTCCCAGTAAAACCACACATCCTGACAAATGAAAAGTCCTCACTAAGGAAGTAGTCACAGGGAGGGACAATTTTTTTCATCCATCTCACTTGCTCAGCTGAGAACCGAAAATAACCAACCTGACCCACTTTATCAAAATCTTGCAATATTGGAGTCAAGAATGACTCAAAAAATGCATAATAATCATGAGTTGTAGAAAGGAGATGGGTCCACACAGAAACCAACTTCCTCACCCCATTTTCATAAAAAAATGGACAAATCCATATGCTCTTTAAAGAAATTAGGGTTTTGATGTAAAAAAATATGAGCAAGAAAAGAGGAAAACCAAAATTTGTAATGCATGTGATGCTCCTTGAACTGGCGCAGTATCTCCCAAACAATGGCCTCTGTGAAGTCATACCTGTGTGTAGTGTTTTCAATCTACTAAAAATGCAAGAAAATAAGCAAAAGACTAAAAATAAGAACAACACTCAAGATAGGGCAGTGAGGAGCTCAAACCAGCATACAAAGTCTCATATTGTGTAGATTTTCCCATGATGTTCTATTGGATGTGTGCTCACTCAAAATTTCGGCAGCATAATGGTGCTCTAGTGGAAAATGGGTGAGAGAGAGATGAAAAATGGCAAGTTTTTGTATAAATAGATTTGGAGGATAATGAGATGAGTGGCTAGGATTGCATGGTGGAGATCAATGGTTGGGAGAGGGTTGAACCACTTAATCTTGGATTAAGTGTGTGCACATGTTTAGTGGGTAGGTTAGGTGGGGATTAGGATTGGGATTAGGATTAGGAAAAAGTGATGGAGGATGTGACACTTGAGGGAGTAAATTAAATAAATAGAAATTATTTATTTAGTTTATGGGATAGAAAGGGTAAGGAAGGATGGATAATAAAGTATATAATTGTTTAATTAAATAACTTAGGGATTTAGAGGACTTTAGGGGTATTAATTGAATAATAGCAATATTATTTAATTAATGTGAAAAAGAGGATATTTAGATGAAAAAGGGATAAATTTGACCAAACGTAAGTGGCCAAATTTAGGTGTCTATATTTTTCCCCTCTTTGATATGGTGTTATGGAGTAGCATCATTTCAAAGAAGATTAAAATATAGCACCAAGAAGAAGATGGTTAGATTGGGAAAGATGGCCGAGTCATCAAAGGAGTGACTAGGAAGAAGTGGATGATGGGATTGAAGATAAATATTAGGGATTGGGGATGCCCCTCTCAAGAGGACATGTGGGTTCAAGAGAACACAGGTGTGCTTTCGAAATGGATGACATGATGCAAGGGTATATGAGGAAGATGATGAAAAGTGGTAGATAGGATAGAGGACGGTAAGATGAAGAGATAAAAGCAAGCACAAATGGATTTAAGGACAAAGGTGATGTTGCCCCAGTCTAGCTACAAGAAAAAATGGGTTGATGATGGATGGAGTGTTGTTGAAGAGGGAATGATATATCCCAAAAAAAAAAGGATAGGGAAGGATACATCCCAATGATGATGATGAGAGTATTCTTTATGAGGGAAGGATACATCCCAAAAAAACACAAAAGGATAGGGAAGGATACATATCGATGATGATGATGAGAGTGTTGTTGATGAGGGAATGATACATCCCAGAACACTCAAAAGGATAGGGAAGAATACATAATAATGACGATGACGATGATGATGAGTGTTGTTGATGAGGGAAGGATACGTCCCAAAACAAAACAAAAGGATAGGGAAGGATACATCCCGATGATGATGATGATGATGATGATGATGAGGGTGTTGTTGATGAGGGAAAAATACATCCCAGAACAACACAACAGGATAGGGAAGGATACATCTCAATGATGATGATGATGATGAGTGTTGTTGATGAGGGAAGGATACATCCCAAAACAACACTAAAGGATAGGGAAGGACACATCCTGATGATGATGATGATGATGGGATCGAGGCTTGTAGGAAGGATGGGAACAAGACCAAGGATGTAATTAGATGATTTGTGCTAGATTGAATGGATTAGGATTGGATTGAGATGTAAGAAGGAAAAGATGATTAGAATAACCAATATATATTATCCTAAGAAGGTTGAAGAGATGATGAAATAATGAGGATTGATGAAGGGGAGGGATGAAAATAGAGAGGATAGATAGATGAGAGGGGGGATGATAAAGGATGCATGGATGAGAAAGATATAGGTTGAGTGGATGGGAAGATGGGTTAAGAGAACCGTATCAAAACAACCATGTAGTGAGCACTTAATTTGATATAGCATGAGACACTATGCACTAGGGTGTCATGAACCAAAGTGATGACGTATCGCATGCATAGGACTAACATAACAAACAAAAGGTTAGTCCAACATCCCAAAGTCACAGGGGTTTTGGGAGGGCCAGTGTTGGAAAACCACAAACACAAAGGATGTCCCAAAATAACACAACACCCCAAGGATCTTGGTGGGTACTATGCGGGACAACCAAGAAGACAAGATCACAAAGAAAATCAAGATATTCCCCTATGTTTACCAGTCAAAGTGCACCATGATATGATGGATCGTGGCGACCATGCCAAGGTATAATAGGAAGCTCAAATGATAAACAAAATACAAAAGCACCAAAAGATCACAATAAAGTTCAAATATCCTTTGCCATAGGACCAAGAGGGTGGATGGGATTGATGCGGCCTGATTAGAAAGGATACATCCTATTAAGACCAAAGATGGAGGATAGATCAGGCGATCGACATCACTCAGGATACTCAAAATTGATTGGAACTCATGAGACTAACAATTTTTTTTTTGTTTAGAACTAACTAGGTAGGGACACACTTGATGACACGACACGACAACAAGACACACCCTAAAGACCTAGGGGCTTGGGGGCTGATCAAAGATTAGCCTTTCCTACGTGAAAGCACAAAACCCTCATAGTTCGATAAAAAACTGACAACTGACCATGAATAAGATCAGAAAGAGGACAATGGAGACATTAATGGATAAAGAAGAAAAACATGATAGGAAAAACAAATGCCTCGGGGGCTGATAAAATGATTAGCCTTGCCTATGTGAAAGCATGGGAGCAACATAGTTCGACAAAAGACCAACAACATACAATGGATAAAGGATGATGAGATGACCATGACAAGTAGATACATTAATGGAGTTGATACAATGGTACAAGATAGACTTGGTGGATAGGATGGTGGTGATCACATGTAGCTTAGGAATGGTATATTTATCCAAATCATCAAAAGATGAAGTGGGATTATGATATGATGGATAGATGAGTGATGAAAAGTGATAGGAGAGTGAAAAAATGTGTGAAAGAGGTGAGAGTGATGACAGTGAGAGGGATGGCATCGGGTTGCATGGGGGAAGCCTATAGCTAGATACCAATAACAAGGGATTATGAGATGGAATCAAGATATGGATGAATGGATAGGGAGATAAGGGTGGGGATGAAAGGGATGATATGATGGGTGGAGAGGAAGATAAGGATGGGGAGATGAAATGGATTTTTTGGATGGGTAGGGAGATAAGGATGGGGAGATGAAAGGGGTTGTTTGGATGGGTAGGGAGATAAGGATGGGGAGATGGAAGGTATTGTTTGGATGGGTGGATGGGAAGATAAGGATTTGGGAATATGGAACGGTATACATTGGATTAATGAATGATGTCTCCAAGGACTATGTCACAAAGAAGGAGATGCCCCACTCTAGATATGTCATGTGTGATGAGGCAAGAGGGATATCAGATAGGAGGATAGGTGAATAAGGGAGTGAGATGGATATGGATAAGGGAGGGAGATTGATGGTAACATGACATGTGGAAAAGGAAGGTATATGGATGTGGAAAAAGAATAAAATAGTGTATGGATTAAGGGAATGTATATCGAGAGGTTTCCAAAGCATTGTATAGATAGGTGCCCCTGTCTTTATCAAGATCACAAGGAAGATGGATGGATTGAGATAAATGGTATATGATAGCTATGGTAGGTGCATAGGTTGGATGGAGGAGATGAAGGGGATGAAGTTTCCCCCAAGTGTGGAGGGAAAATGGATGGGGGATTTACACATGATGCTTATTTGCTAGGTTTTCATCATGGTACTTATCCAAGGTGCTTGTTTTCCAAGTTTTCACCATTGGACGATTATTTTTATTTTTGAAATTTTTGACTTTTGGATTTTTGGATAGTACGTAGATGGAGATAGATAAGGATAGCGGTGTGGATAAGTGGATTTGGAAGATACATGATAAAGGTGATGGAGCAAGGACTCAAGCATCAAGTTCCATATGAGGTAATATGAGCCCATGTTTAAACTGACTATTGGATGTTGGTACAACCTTATTAGGATGGATGAATTATGCAAGGGAATGGATTAAAGGGATTGGACGAGGGAGATATGTGGGATAATGGATGGGATGTGGGAAAGTTTATGGATGGAATGATGGAGTGGATATGTGATGGGGGAGTGTTTTTAGGACCAACATCAACACATATGGTGGGGGATGTGAAATGATAGGAGGATTAATGGATGGAGAATGTGGGGATAATAGAGGAGTTGGGATAGTGAATTTTGGGACATAAGGACCCAAAATAGATTTAGGAGATAAAGGATGAGGATGTGTAGCTTTGGGATTAGCAAATTTGGATGTTGTTATGGATGTTTCATTTGAATTCACTGCATATTTTTTCTTTGGGATCCACATGGTTTTTATTTTTTCTTTGCTTGGATTGTGTAGCCTTTGGGATTGATTTCACTTTTGGATAGGATTTTTCTTTTCTTCAACATGTGTTTTTAAGGGGACATAAGGAGATTTAGATTCATGTGGATGTTTAGATTTATGCATTTTTCCTTTGGAATCCAAAGTGCTTTTAATAACAATGGGATGGGTATGAGGAGATGGATGATGTGGAGGAAAAGTGAATGAAGTGATAGAGGTAGGATTTTGGAGGTGATGAATAGATTGAGGGTGCGAGATAGTAGGAATAGAGGGGTGCCTTTGTTGATCCTGAACATGGATTATGAGGTTAGGATTTTTTTGATGTGCACTAGGAATAGGTGATGGATGGATAAAAGGATGAATAGGACGAGATGGAGGAGGTGATTTTGGGATATAAGGGCCCAAAATGGACTTAGTACATGGAGGATGTGTGATGGTGGATGGAGGAACATAAGGGACTAAAATGGATTTGGAGGATGAAGGAGGAATTTGGATGGTTGTTTTGAGGTAATATGATGGAGGAGGGGGGATGGAAAAAAATGGTTAGATGGAATGATGGGAGGAGCTTTTTATTATTTTAGAAGAGGATTGCTGAGGATGTATGGAGGTTGTACCAAAATTTTTGGATTGTGAGTCTTGAGAGTTATATCTAAGACCTTATGTACAAGGGTACTCTTTGACCTGGATGGGCTCTAAAATACCTTGCTCATGAAGGCCTAGACCTTTTCCTTGATAGTTCATGCTCTTGAGCATTTGATCTATGGTAGGATGCTTTTATTTTGGAAGCATGATGCGAGTCATTATTAGGTGGACGAGGATGGGTGGTTTATATGCTTTGTTTTTATTCTACAAGGAAACAACCATGGATGAACAAAAGGGTATCAAGGGGATATAAATGTGGTGTTGGGATGGTATGGTTAGGTGGTGATGGAGGATCATGAGATATAGATGATATGATGGTAGCACCTTGATTGGGAGGAGTGAGTGATTAGGGATCAAGAGAGGGATTAGGTGATATGATAGGATCTAGATTTGTGGCAGTGGGTGATAAGGGATCATGGGATGGAGTGGTTGGATCTTGAGTACCAAGGGGATCATGAGATGGAATGGATGGGGGACTATGATCTTGAGTTCAAATAGATAGGGTGGTAGGATCTTGATGTGGAGGAGGGGATATGTTGGTATGCTTTGGATTAAGCTCTTGGTATGACTCATCATGTGTGGGAGGAATGATGATGGAGTGTTGGAGGGACTCCTCAAGTGGGGGAGATGGAAGGATGGAGGGTTCATGAAGTTCATGGGAGTGGATTGGATTTGGGTGTCTTCAATGGATTGGGTGGATCTAGGAGTAGAAGATGGGGATTCAATGGATTCAGTGGGTTTGATGGTTTCAACAGTTTGGGTGGTGCTAGGGGTGATAATAGTAATGATAGGTGTGGGATGGAGAAGGGTCTCATCACTAGTTATAGTAGATGGAGGAGTGGGGCAGCATGGTTCCACAACTTCAAGATGTGGAGTTGGGGATGTATTCTTTTTTATGAGTCCTTGGATGACATCTGGAGTGAGATACTTGCATATTCTAGGCTTAGCTGGGGTGATGGGAATAGATGAAAGATTATGGAGGGGCAAAGGATTAGGATTAGATGGATGGATGGGATTGGATGTAGGACTAAGAGTAGGTGGAAGATTAGGATTGGTGGGGGGATTAGGATTAGATGGAGGGTTAAGGTAGGAATATTGGGATGGTGGATTAAGATAGGAATATTGGGATGGTGGATTAAGGTGGGAAGATTGGGATGATGGATTAAGATAGGAATATTGGGATGGTGGATTAAGGTGGGGAGATTGGGATGATGTATTAAGGTGGGAAGATTGGGATGGTGGATTAAGATAGGAGAATGTGGATGAAAGTGTGATGGGATAGCTTGGATGAGTGATTGGATTTTGGATGAATCTTGGGGAAATCTTGATAGTAATGATAACATCAAAGGGATCTATTTCATACTCATCTTGATTGACAAGACTTTCATTATCATCATCAACATAATTGGAATTTCCCTTGACTACTATTTTTGGTTGTGTAGGACGCGGATAAGGATTCATGATGTTGGATTAGATGGATATGGATTGAAAATATGAGAATAAATGATTAGAAGAAAAGGAGAGATGATCAAAAGATAAATAGGATGGATTAAAAGAACATGGAAGAAGGGATCTTAAGATTCAATATTGAAAGATCTTGGATGTGGATGGACTAAAGCTCAAATTAGGATGTGAATTAAGCTCGACTTAGGATTTGATTTAAGCTCAAATTAGGATTGGATTGAAGATTAGATTAGGATGATTGGAAGATATGATGGGATAGACTCCTAAGGTCAAGGCATAGCTAAAAGATGAGGATGACTGTTGGATTGATGAAGGATAGATTATTGGTAGTCAATGAGATGAAAGTGATTGTTTGGGGATGGATATGTAGAGGAAAAATGGTTGGATTATGATTTTGGACCGAGAAAGATATAGGCTAACTGTGATGAGAAGGATTGACTCTCTGGATTTTTCATGGGGAAGTAGATCCACCTCTGTGTATAACACGATCACCCCTCCAGGTGACAGGATCACCTATCTAAGGGACAACAGATTCGCCTCTGTGTCTAAAAAGATCACCTTTCTAGGACACAGTATCACCTTTCTAAGACACAAGATCACCTAAATCTTTGGAAACTCAAAAGAAACAAGCAGGCACAGGAGAAAAAATCACCTATCTCTAGTTCAGGGCCGCCCCTTCTAGAATGCAGGATCACCTAAATCTTTAGATGCCAAAAGGAAACAAACGAACACATGACACAAAATTTCCTTTTTAGGGTTTAGGATCACCTCTTGCTTAAGATGTATGGACATAGGAAAAATTTCCTATCGGGATGACAAATTCACCTATTTCCTCAGACGTATGGATGGAGAATGGAAACACCTATGATAGGATCTCCTATTGAACAAGCATCATTGCCTATGTCTTGAACTGTACAAACAAGGATGGTATAGATGGAAATGGATTCACCCCTATGGATAGAAAGTTTTCCTAATCTAAGGGATGTACGGAGAAGATGTAGGATCGCACCTGTGAACAATAGGTTCACTCAAGAAGTTGACAAGATCACCTATTCTTAGGGAATGGGTGAACACATAATGTACGGACTAGATGCAAACTCACCTATTACGGGAATAGGCGAACATGAGGTCACCTAACTAAGGGACCCACAAGAAAATTCTCCCCTGACAAGGACAAAATCATCTAAAGGATGACCTAGACTAGATTCAGACACAAAATCACCCCTTTACAAGGTAGGATCACCTACACACAATGCAAATTTGCCTCTGTGAGAAGCAAAATTGCCACTGAGGGTAGGGGAAGACTACGGTAAAGGATAAAAACACAACACACAACAAACAAAAAGGTTGGACTAATGCAGATTGACGACAAGCACTGGTATCACACAAAGAAGACACGCTAGGTAGCACAATCCTAAAATTAGTGATAAGGGTTTACAAAGTTGATGTAGGCCCACCACCTTGAGGGGACACCCCAAGGTTAATACTTTGTGATACCATGGTGGTTCTCTGGATCACCCTTTCTCATGAAGGTGGATAACTAGAAATTCAGTGGCACAGGGTCATTAACAGACACCATGGGCTCACCTTCATGCTCTCTCTAAGAGATTATTTTTTTCCACCATGAGGATTTCTATCTCAACCCAAGGGAGTATGTGGTGAGTAACTTTGGGGTATAGTGCACATCTCCTGCACTACATCAAGCCGCAACTAAAACACGGGTCTCTATCAAGGATAAATAGGCTATCTTATGTGTCCTCAATATATGCTATCTACATGAGGCACAATTGTGAACACTAGACCGTCACAAGCATGGATTGAGAGCCCCAACAAAGTACTAGAAACTCAAACCAACCCTGCACATCTTATCTAGGTATCACCTTAGCTTCGATGCTTCGCTAAACACGACATGACTAGATTGGGGTAGAACTTTAGTTTTGCCCCGTTTATATACCCCACCGATAACACATGGTTGGAATCGTCCCCCAGGTGATGAAATCCCATGTAGGTCCCGCTAAAGGAAGGTAATACTAGATGCTTCAGCTGGTCCCCAAGTTTGTACATAGTGCAAGGGGAGAGCTTAGACACATTAGCACTTCTTGGGTAGACTAGATTGAACTAGAACAAATTGCAATTTCTTGTCACCCAGGATCATCGAAAGGTGAAAGGGGAGTGGATATGTAAAAAATTCACCCCCAAACACAACAAACAAGTTAATTGACCCTTTAATTAATCTATGTGTGCCTAAATTAGTGGGAAAAAAGACACATAGATAGAGCTAATCTAGGGGTCTTTGATCAATCGTTCTGAAGAAGATATGTTAGTAGTTTGATACTCTAGTCTTGGACAAGCGAGGGCAAGCTGCACAAAAAGGATGATTAGATGCCAAAAATAAATGATTAAAAATAGATTATTTCTAGCCCAAGGGGGGTGGAACACCCAACCCAACGAAAATTGGGGTGCGAGGGGATGGTCATATCTCCTGTAGAAGGGGTTTGGGGGCAAAGCCCTCGAAGAATTTTTTTTTGAAAAGGAAACTATAAAGTGTTATGAATTTTTTTTTGAAAGCTAGGATTTGTATACCTTTTGTAGCTCATACAGATTCACCCTTTAGGGGTGCAGGTTCACCTTTGTGAGTAAGAGAAAATTCATCCCTGTACCTAGTAAAGTTTCCCATTCAAGTTGCAGGTTCGCCCAAATGCAAGATCGCCTATCTGGGAAGAGGCAGATGCACCTTCGCCTATCTAGTGAGCAAGTTCACCTATCTAGAAAGAGTCGGGAATGGATTTTCCTCTGAAAGTCAAGTCCAGGACAAGTGAGCACAAATCCCCTATTTGAGGGAGGGGTGATTGCATAATCACTAGTTTAGGTAGTAGATTTTCCTGTTTGGACACATGTTCTCCTTTGAAAGTATAGTTTTTGGTTGCTTGTTACAAGTTTTCCTTTTTAGTGAAGTGGAATATATGTAGTCGCCTATGTGGAAGCGGGTTTTCCCCTACGTCAGGCGGATTCACCCCTGTGTGTGAAATCCGAAATTGCAAAATATGAAACAACAGAAAAACATGAAACTAGACCCATGACGTGGGTCCCACCGGGCATGCCAGAAATGTGTGTAGTGTTTTCAATCTACTAAAAATGCAAGAAAATCAAGCGAAAGACTAAAAACAAGAACAACACTCAAGATAGGGTGGTGAGGAGCTCAAACCAATGTACAAAGTCTCCTGTTGTGTAGATTTTCCCATGTTGTTCGACTAGATATGTGCTCACTCAAAATTTTGGTAGCATAACGACGCTCCAGTGGAAAATGGGTGAGAGATAGATGAAAAATGACTAAGTTTATGGATAAATAGATTTGGAGGATAATGAGATGTGTGGCTAGGATTTCATGGTGGAGATCAATGGTTGGGAGAGGGTTGACCCACTTAATCTTGGTTTAAGTGTGTGCACATGTTTAGTGGGTAGGTTAGGTGGGGATTAGGATTGAGATTGGGATTAGGAAAAAGTGATGGAGGATGTGACACTTGAGGGATTAAATTAAATAAATAGAAATTATTTATTTAATTTATGGGATAGAAGGGGTAAGGCAGGATAGATAATAAAGTATTTAATTGTTTAATTAAATACCTTAGGGATTTAGAGGACTTTAGAAGTATTAATTGAATAATAGCAATATTATTTAATTAATGTGAAAAGACAATATTTAGATGAAAAAGGGATAAATTTGACCAAACGTAAGTGGCCAAATTTAGGTGTCTACAATACTAGAATAGGGTATGTTGTTTTCTTAATTGGAAACCCATACCCATTTGAAACTCCTATACCATATTGTCGTTGTTTGGGCCACAAACAAAAGCCACCATCGAGAAGACGTCTTGTATATCTAAATTGAAACCTCTGTTACCAATTGGAAATTGAGGTGCGCGCTTCTCTCCCTTGGGCCTTTTTGCTTCATAATTGTAAAAAATTTAGGCTTGGGTTCTGGTATTCCAAAAACTATCCAATTTGTTTATGGAGAATTTGTCAGGCACATTTGAAAGATGTCGTGTATTGATACATAACATATCCTGAATAGCGTGTATGCTAATTACTACTCTCAGGTTTTGGCCTTCTATGATTCCTGTATCCAAATTGAAATTTTGGGCGCATTCATGAACTAGCTCTCGACAATGATGCACTAAGGGAACCATATACTATGGAAGACCATAGAACCATAGCTTGTACCCCAAAGACTCTTTGTATTTAGTCTCGACCTGTTTCATTCTTTCACAGGTTGCTTCCCTAAGAGTATTAGGATTAGTTTTGAGCTCAGGGTCATAGATAGTGCCCCGGTCTTCTGCTATTTGGACTTTTTTCTATGAGAATTATTCTGTATGACCTTTGTGTGAGGCCACATTGGCTTTTCCAGCATCCCTGCCGAGGCATAAGAGATATCACCAAAAACATGGGCCATTGGTGCCACCATGATGGCATCCGATAAGCTTCTAACCATGTCTTCTTGTGCTACCATCTCAGGATTCTATGCCATCTCAGGACTCTATGAAAACTTTTGCAAATGCTTAGCCTCTCTCTGCAACTCACACTTGGATTCTTTCTCAGTGAACTGTATACTCAACCCTCTTCACAATGCTCTTCTTTTGTATGCAACATTACCCTTCTCTAAAACTAGAGTTGGATTTAATGGATTCTTTTAGCAATAAATTTGGCATGTACCGCCAACTCATCCGTTCATGCAAAATGAATTCCTACCCTTTTGAAAAGACATTATTCATAATGATGATTAGCCATCATGTCCTACGGCGCCACCCCTTGGGAATTTGAACTAATAATTAAAGGCATACGAATCCTTTCACACACTTTTACACTTAATAAATTTATGAGAATGATTAAGCAAAAGGCGTAATGATTTCACAAAAATATTTTTATTTGATCTTTACAGACTAAATTGCATCCACAACTAGGCACTTGGCACTTGACCATGTGGATTACCACTTTCATATGCTACAAGTTTTAGCTGATTAATTATTCCATCTTACTTCGCACATAGCAAGCACAACCTGGTGGGATTTTTGATTTTGCACCCCGATCAACATCATGCTTATCACATGCATCATACTCCCGGCTACCTTTATAAATAGACCTAAGGATACATCATAATTTATACTTGGTAATTGGGTTTATTGGTAGAGATACTGGATACTCCCATTAGGTTGACTAGTAATAGAGCTTAAGTAGCTTTCTTAGGAGAAGTTTCAAATAGGCGTTTGATACGTATGACGAAGAATAAGCACACCTTAGCCATAATTGCAATTAAGTGGGTGCTGAGAAAAGACTTTGTAGAATATGAGGACAAATATCAAGTGAATACTAATATTTGTTCCCACTTTGTTGCCTCTTTGCTAGATATTCAGGTACCAAACTGAGGATATTAAGGCTTACTAGGGTAATTTTTTCCAAGTGCTATCTTAGAGGTCTCAAGGAGATTGTAATGACTGTAGTGCATGGCCTTGGTATTTCGACTGCAAGTGATCTTCATCAGCTCATTGAAGAGGATGTAGTGGTGCTTTGGGTACCTTTCTTGAGTGGATTTTGTGCCATGACCATTGGGGAACACCATTGAAGGGCGTCTCATGCTTGCCACTTCCTGCTAAGGTGCTTCATTGTAGAGCCTATCTACGGTGTGGAGTGGTACACTTATTTCAAAGACTTGGTGTATCCTCCTCTGCTTGCTACTACCGTCGCAACTCCTTCTACTCCCATTACTTACTCTTTAGATTCTGAATGAATGAAATATTCTCTTCTCTTTTTCTCTATATATATTCTCAAAATGCTTGGCCTAAGAGCCATTTTGTACTGTAATATCTTGAAGTAAATATTACCATACAATGAATATATATACCGCTCTTTTTGTCTAGTTCTTGTCTCTTTTGATTTTGGCTACTTTTTAGCTTTAAAAGGCTCTGCTAGATAAAGAATCGGCCAACAAAATACACAAAATAATTACATATTTACATATTTACATGGTTAAATGGTTAATAAAGCTAATTGAAAAGTTTAAGGTGAATTCCATTGACATGAATTCCCAGTGCTTCTTTTTCCATGTTTTCTAATTCAAATGCATTATGTTGTTTGCATTAAATGATGCGATAAGGACCCTCCCATAGCCTATCAAATTTTCTATGTTGGGTGAGCTTTGCAACTCTCTCATTGTATTACAACACCAAATTTTCTCACTTAAGACATTGGTCATAAGTTTTCTTATCAAACCATTTCTTAACCAGTTGTTGTTGGTTGCACATGGCCATTAGCACATTTTCCCTTTTCTCTTGTACCTCTAGAAATTGAGCTAACCGGACCTCCATGGCACCGTTTTGCTCTATGTCTAGAGATTTAAACAATTGTAGTGCGGGAATTTCTAGGGAGATAGACAATAGTGCTTCCTTCCTGTATACTAGCTCATACAACAAAGTCTTTAATACTTGTTTGGGAGTTATGAAATCCACCCATAGCGTAGCTTTGAGGTTTCTATGCCACTTTCTTTGGTGTTTTGACCTTATTCTTTTGATAATTCAGACTAAATTATTATTATTCAACTCGGCTAGACCATTTCCCTATGGGTAATAATTTGAGGATGTCTTTAGGAATATTCTATGCCTAAGTGAAAATTGACATACCTTTGAACCTAGGAAGGCTTTTACGTTGTCAAAGATGATGGTCTTGGGTGGGACGAACCTTGTTACTAGCTCTTCTAGGAAGTTTACAATCTCTGCCTTAGTCGCATTCTTCAAAGGCATGGCCTCAACCCATCTGGTGAAATAACCTGCGGCCGTAAGGATCCATTTATACCTGACATTGGAGGTGGGATTAATCATCCCAATGAAATCAAGACCCCATTGTGCAAAGGGATCTTCAACCACTATCAGATTTAGAGGCATAGCTGAGTTCTTCCTCCTTCCTATGAAGAATTGGAATTCTTTGTAGGATTTGACTAGAGAGTGTGAATCATTGAACAATGTAGGCTAGAAATATCCCACACACACAATCTTAATGGTAGTGGTCTTAGCAGAGAAATGTCCACCTGCAGGACTATTATGGAATTCAACCAATTTTTTTTGTGTTTTCTCTTGAGTTACGCAATGCAGAAGCACACCATTGAATTTTTTTTTGAAGAGAAACCCCTTCAATGAGCACATACCCGTTGTTCTGTAATCTATAAAACCTTTTCTTCTGAGAAGGGAGGCCCGTTGGATATTGCCTGGTCTACATAAACCTCATTCTGTCTACCAACTAGCAGCCTTCAGACTTAGATTCATTTAGCATAACTAGCTCGGGTTGTTCCTCCTTGACTGCCACTTCATTATCTCATGCCAAACATTCACATAATCCTCTTCCTCACATGATCTTTGTGGGTATGATCTCAATGTCATACTCAAGGATCTTGGTTATCCAATTAGCCCTCTTTTCAATGATCTCTCCTTCCATAATGTACTCGTGCATGTTGGAATGCACTACATATACGACCACCTTACTGCAAGATATGAGGTGTCAAATTTTTTTAAGCCCCTTGACAATGGAAAACACTTGCCTCTTGATGAAGTTTTACTTCATCTCATAGTCCTTTAAAGTCTGGGAGTGGAAGGCTATTGGATGTTCTTCCTTCCATTCATCATCTTTTTGAGTTAAAATAGTAGAGATGCTAGACTCGCTACTGAACACATACATTATAAAGTCTGTTGATAAGTCTAGGTTTATGAGCACAGGAGTTGAAGAAATAACCTCCTTGACCTTCTCAAAGGCTTCTCTTGCCTATTTTGTCCACTTAAATAACTGATCCTTCTTGAGCATCAGGGTGATAGGTCTAATTAGACCTACAAAATCTGAAACAAATTTACTTACAAAATTTACCTTCCCTAGGAAGTGTTGGCTCTTTTGAATTCCCAACCAGATCTTCAAGGAAGCCTATGGAATTTTCAATTCCAATAATCAACAACCTAAAGGGGTTGGCCAATGAATGAGAGAAAGCGAATTAGCTTTCCTCTTGCACTTTGGGCTTTGCAAAACCTGGGAGGGTGATCCCACAATGTATTTATAACATTATTTTGCAGAGTTATCACATACATTGCATATTTAGCAGATACATTCTCATATTCATGACTCAACAAGTTATAATTTTCAAAAACTAGGAAAATTCTTTACACCTTTACCACTTGGAGCAGAGAATGGATAATTCAAATGACAATTATAACAACAATTGAAATTATGAGCATGATTTTGTTTAAATGGGCTGTTCTTTGACAAGATCTGGCTGATAAGATACGTTTGAGTTCACTTGAAATTTAGAATAGTGCCTTATCCTAGGTAATGAGGTCAAATTCACAATAAATTGTAGTGAAACAATAATGACATCCAAAATTCATAGACTATTATGCATTTTCATTGTAAATTCACAACTCAAACGTTTTAGACAGAAAATACTTAATGATCCTAAGAATTAACAGCATGAACTATTGGTTACATCAAATCATTTTAATCAATTACTTGAATTGAAGCAAAAACATAAACACATCCAACCTTGTGAATTGGAGATCAATGAAACAATCTTTAATTATTTCATTGCTAATTCATGTAAATGAGTACACAAGAGACAATCTTCTTGAAACTTTTCATTATCAACTTCAAATGTTGTAATTGCTGCAAAACATTTAAGCTAATTGTAAACAAAAACTCAAACCTAAGACTCAACAAACAATTCTACTACATTGTATGCTTGATACATCTCATGAAATATTCGCTTCTAATAACCTAAGACAACCTGAGATCAACCAAAATTGACAAAAGACCCCTACAAAATAGCCTTGAATTTCCTTTTATAAGATTAAGGGAGAAAAACAAGCTTCATGCTATTGGCTAGTCACATTACATTTTATTTTGTATTTCATGATATTTCATTTCATTTCAACCCCAAGGCAGTTAAATTTGCACTGAAGAAATGGGGGGAAGTACAAAGAGACAAAATATTGCAATGACATGTTGAGATCGTATCTTTGTTGTTGATGAATCCATGTCATAGCACCACTCAACCAAGAGCATAAGACATGAAACAATAGGAAAACTTTAAAAAAAGAAAGAAAATTGGTTGGATGACCATGTGCACTTTCTTGATTGGGAGGGTATAGATTTTAAACAATTTTTTTTGAAGGCCAAACCTATATTATACTTGACCATGTACTATATCCATCCCTCCACCCTTGTAGCTTACTCTACATACTTTTCCAACCAATTTTTGTATTTATCCTCTATGGGCCAATTAATACCCAGTAGTTTTTGCACCTTAGTGTCATATGCATTATATCTAGCATCAATTGTTACCCTGGCCTCTTTCACAAAGGTATCCATGCCCACTTCAATCCTAATGAAGTTATCAATTAAACTAGAGTATAAATAAATCTAACTTATCATCAATGTATACTATCGATGGAAACATAGTTGTTTGATGCTTGAAAAGGGCCCTCCATGATGCATAATCTTTGATTGTTCCATCTTCATTAAGGGTTTTTGGCACACCTTGGTCTTCCATATTTCTAAAGGATTTTATTTTTCCTTGCAATTTTCCACCAATCCTTTCATGAAAACCTGTGACCTCACCAATTGTTTCAATTCCTTTTATTATGTATGGAAGATTTATTGGAGCTTCAAAGTCTCCCTTTGCATTTGCTTGAATCTCCCTTAAATTGTTTAACTTGCTGCTCCATTTATTCCATGTGCTCTTGAAAACCTCTTGGACATGCTAGAATTTTCAAAATGTCTCATGGATACGTTTGTAGGTTAACCATGTGGTTTCTACTTTAAGGGTTGCTTTGGAAAGTTTGTAACTTAGAATATCTTCAGCCATATCCTTGGTAACCTTGTTCATGTTTTCCTGGAGCTTATTCTTCTCAGATTTGGTTGCTTGGAGCTCTTTTCTCAATGCATCAATCCTAAAATTCAAGGTATCTTTGTCTTGTTGTGAAAAACCAGACTGTGGAGATGTGGGTAAGGCCTTCTGACTTGCCTTGGCCAAAGTGGCTTTCACCTTATTATACTCTTCAACCAATTTGTGTTTTTCCAACTTCATGTATCTAGATTGTCTAATCTCTACAATATCAACACTCAACATAGCATAATGCATTGTTAACCTAGCAACTTGTGTGGCTGTCATCTTTGAGGCTCTTCCTATGATCAATTCCCCTGAGAGACAAATCATTGTTCTACTAAGTCTGCATCATCCTAAACTTGGTGTCAGTGACCAAATGGCAAGTGCATGCAAGCTGGGGTTGAACCCCAAACCAAATTTCTTCTCATCAAAAGTTTCCTCTAATACCATAGCACCCAAGTCACTTTTAATTGCATCAAGAAAAATTATAGAAGATAAGTCCCATCTTGGCATTACTAACATCCCACTCTCCTTAACAAGTCTTTTGGCCTCCATGGGATTCATTTGCTCAATCTCTTGAACTATCTTTTCCTCAATTTGTTTCTTGACCTCTTCATGTTGAGAAGGATCAACTCCTTGTGCTTTTTGTATCCTATCATTTATTTCTTGAGCCCTTAGCTCAACTATGCATTCTCTAAATTATTTAGTTGTGACAAAAGAATCATCTTCTAAAAAATTTGTGTGAGCTAAAACCCTTGCATCATTATCTTGGTCTTCATCATACTCCTATGATACTAGCTTGTCATTTGGAACAAATGGTTCCATTACCTTTCCCACATCTGGGTATGAAAATTCTTGCTCTATCCCTTGATCAGTAGGAATTGACTCAACAGATTGTTGTTGCATCTCCCCTTCAACACTCTATCTTTCCTCAACATTTTCAGTAGGTGGCTCCATAATAGACAAACCTTCAATGTTAATTGGTTACTGCTGAATTTTTGGTGCCATAGGTTCTTCTGATTGGCCAAAAATTTTCAATAGATGCTCTTGCAGAGCACTTTGAGCCATCTTTTCTGCTTGTTTTACTTTCTCCATAAATGTGCCATCACTAAAATAACTAAGTACTATCTCCATCCTCTTAAATTTAGCAGTGATGTGCTTGCAGGGGATTTCATAGTAAGAATTTTTGGTAGAAGCCTTGTGCTTTAACTCAACAATTTTCATCCAAACTTTCTCCCTATCTAGGACAACAACAAAAGTAGGAAAGTTCCTTATCACATCCTCCTTGTGATAAAAGGTATGGGGTCCATATCCTGATATTCCCCTCTTAATATTCTCCCTATCAATAAGCCCCTCTAGATCAAATTTTTTGATGGGGGCTGTTTCCATTCTCAAGTTATTTACCATTATGCCAAAAACATCATATGCTTCTTTTGTAGTAACAAAAAAATGGTCAAAAGAGAAATTTATTGTAATTATGGAGGCCTTTTTGGATAACTTGAAGTTCTCTGCATCAATATTGTCCATTTTCCACATTATTTCAATAAATGCCAGCCCGTCAAAAAAAAATCTAGGCATAAGGTGTGGTGCCACAATGGTCCCATAACATCTGATAACTGTGCAATTGTCAAAAAAATACTAATCTCTCCAATTACACTCATAACTAGTGTCATCTCCACATTCTTTTGGCCTCAACAATTCCTTGATTGTTTTAGAAATCCTCTCAGTTGGCCTCAATCCCATCTGTACTTGAATGGTGTTCTTTATAGCATTGCAAAATCCAACATAATCAAAAGTTGGGCAATGCAAATCCCAAATATGTCTCCACATTTGGATAGGAAATTCATGCTTCTTTTCATCAACTTATCTCAATCTCACAACTTGACTAAAAAATTCTCTTCCTTCCCACAACAACATATGCATCAGTAGTGAATAATACCTGAATGTTAGTGGGGTTTTTCTTTCCTTTAACCTCACCAAATCATAATGTAATTTCTCAACAACTCGGTGAGCATAATCAAACCACCTGTTTCAGTTTTTATGTTGAATATCCATAATCATGATTAGCAAAGGTGACACTATTCTTCCATCACATTTCATTCCCATCACTTGAAACAACATATAGTATGTGTACTTGAAGTAATTTGCAAATTCCTCATAGTCAAGTGGTTGAACTTCCTTGAGTGCAAACACTGAACCCCTCTCACGTCTATGTCTTGGTAGCTCACCTCTTCTAATCCCAACTCTATGGTTAGCATATTCTTGTTGTAGTGTTTCAATACTAATTTTCTCATTTGCATCAAGGTTCATTCCATTTTTTTTTAACTTTACTCCTTTTAATTTCCAAGATATTTTAACCATTTGTGTCTGTTATCACCCTATTGACCTCATCATATCTATTTGCAATTTGCATCATCAAATCTACTTCCAAAAATATGTTCAGGACAACTAGTTTTCCCAAATCATAACCCCACATATTTCGGCTAGGATGTGAAGCATCTCTCCTTCTAAAAGTATACAAGAAAAAATCCCACCCAGGCTTTGGCACAACAATTTCACCAATTCCTATTGCAAGGTTCTTGAATTTGGTAGTCAACACTCCTTCCCCAGTGGCCTTCTTGCCACTTGCCTTAACATCTACAGTCTGGAACTTGTCCATGAAATGGACATAGCTCTTTGGTTGCCCCTTTTTCCTATCAATTCCTTTGAATGTTTATGGTGTGTCATGGGAAACCTTTTGTTTTTTCCTTTTGGGTGTGGACTTAGAAGATGATGACTCAGTAGGCTGACTCATCTTGACTTGGCTAGGGTTTTTAGGTTTGAATGCAAATTAAGTTTTGGAATTGATATTCTACACCTAAATTTTTTAATTCGAGCATAGATCTACCCTTTTTATATTACCCCAATTAGAAATTTAAACTAGCCAAGAAAAACTAGAACCCTAATTTACCCCTGCAGACAATTCAAACATTCTAACATATTATGCTAATTCTTGCAAAAGAATAAGAGAAATTTGTGGGGTTCAATGATGGCTTACATGAGAAATTATCTACAACTCTTCTTTGGCTCAGTTCTTGTCACTCCAATATCTTCTTTAGCTCCTCATATGTTAGAATGAGAGAAAATTTCAATAACATACCCTTTTACAACAATTTGGTCGAGTAGTTTCACCATTAATGGCACAAGAAGGCTCACACGAGTGAGATCAATGACTTTGTTAGTTGGCCGTTCTTGTTTGAATTTGAGCCATTGATCTACACATTTAAAGAATTCATCCAACGGTTCACATGATTCCACTATCCCCATGGGGATTTTGTGGAGATTTGATATGTACTGGATGATGAGCCAAAGAGCTGCCACATGTACCCCTTCATATTCTATAAGCATCGGCCATCACTACTTATAATTTTTCTTTGGAATCTCATCAGGTGATGGAAATGAAGCTAGTGAGCAGATGTCGATCCTTGATCTTGATTGTGGAAGAATCCTAGCCACAAACCCAATCACATCACTCATTGCTCATTCACTTTTCATCAAGCAGTCTCAACTCATGACGCTATGATCTCAAGC
This sequence comes from Sequoia sempervirens, assembly GCA_007258455.2. Classification (NCBI taxonomy): domain Eukaryota; kingdom Viridiplantae; phylum Streptophyta; class Pinopsida; order Cupressales; family Cupressaceae; genus Sequoia; species Sequoia sempervirens. The sequence continues at coordinate 68,621,374 of VDFB02358134.1, forward strand.
GATGGGGAGAAAATCAACCCATCGATGGTCATGAGGTCCTTTTAGAAAGCATGGAAAAATGATGATGGTAACAAAGCCAACGATGGTTTAAGTGCTTAACTGCATCGCTCATCGGGGGTTGCCTTTTGGTGGTGACAATGGAATAAGCAATGGGTGATGAACATAAAACGATAAGAGAGATAGTGTTTCGTTCATCGCGGGGTGGAAATAGGCCACTTCAAAGAGACACATGATAAGCAATATACCACCTGTGATGAACTTAAGTGGTGTTAACACACACATGGGTGTAAGTTGTTTTTAAAAGGGGGAACTCCTAGGTTTGACGAGAAACCTAATCATTGGGGCTGGTTAAACAATGACAATGAATACCATAAGGTGTTACTAATGCAATTGGTTACCAGGTACAATTGGTCAATGAGAAATTATAAGCTAATAAGATAATCAAGGGTGCAAATGTGAATAAAAGTAGTAAACCCTAAACCCTGGTGGCAACAAGTCATGAGCAATCACATGTTTGACTATGGAACTAATGGGACCAGGAAAATTTTTAGGGTTCCACTAGGAAGGACTGAACTCCTTTTTTATTTACTGATAGGGAAAGTTATTTGATTGCCTTCACCTAATCCAGATCAATAGAAAATCCATATTTGGACACTACATGTCCCAATAATTTTCCTTGAGGCACTCTGAAAACACATGTTTTTGGGTTTAGGGATACCCTGAACTCCTGGAATTTTTTGAAAACCATTTCAAGATGATCAAAATGATCATCTTTTGACTTAGAGAATACAATAAGATTATCCAAGTAGATCAAGATGATCTTATTGATCAGTTCTCTAAAGGCGATATCCATTGCTCGCTGAAAGGTGGCCCTCGCATTTGAGAGGTCGAAGGCCATTTTTGCATAGGAAAATGTTCCCCACTTAGTAGTGAATGTCATTTTGTGTTGGTCCTCCTTTTTGACCCAGATTTGGTTGTAACTGGAGAAGCCATCTAGCAAAGAAAACATTTTTGAGCCAACCATTGTTTGCAAGATTGATTCCATGGAAGGCAATGGGTAGTGTTCCTTTAGGGATGCCCTATTCAAATCCCAAAAATCAACATAGAAGTGGATGTCTCCATTTTTATTTTGGACCGAAACCAAGTTGGACACCCATGTACTATGCTTGATTGAGAAGAAAATCTAGGAGTGGATTAGCTTCCTTAGTTATTGCACCATTAGTGCTCAATCTTTGGGTTTACTGGCGTTTGCTTCTGGCAGATAGGTTTTTCCCCTTCCATCAGTTCTATGGTATGTTGGATGACTTCGGGATCATATCCCTTGAGGTCATCATATGACCAAGCCACTACTCCATATTTTTCACAAAAATGCATGAGCCTATCTTTATCATGTTACGAAACATCTTTCCCGACCTTAAGCTTCCTTCCTTCTCCAACTTGGAGATCTGCATAGTCACCCTTGTCTGCTACAAACTTCCTCTTGTTGTTTCTTGCATCATCACAATCAAATAGATTTTTGAGAGTAACTAGTCCTTTCAGAAGCTTGTTGGAATTTAGTTGAATAATTTTCCCTTCATAAGCTACTACAATTTTTCGTTGGAGCGGATCAAAAAACTCTCTTGAGTGCTGAATGAATGAGGTAATTTGATCATCACTTGTGAACACTTTCCAATTCTGGTCATTTTTATGGATTATAGGTCAGACAATCACTCGCATAGAGTGCATGTTCTCAATTAAGTTGGAAGCAGGGTAAAATTGAGATCCTATTTTTGCCATGCAATCCGCATCTACATTCTACTCTCTGGGCACCATTTGGATATTGGACACTTCAAAAATTTCAATTAGGTCCTAGACCCTATGTTTATAAGATCACATGTGGACACTCTTGGCTATGGAGACACCTTGGACTTGATTGACTATTAGCTTAGAGTCTAAGAACACCATTATTTGTTTAACGCCCATTCGCTCTGCAAGACTTAGACCTTGCATGAGGCCTTCATATTCAGCTTCATTGTTTGAATAGGAAAATTGAAAGTGAAAACATTTGAATGTATTTTCATTGGATGGGGATGTCAAACATATCCCAGATCCTCGACCAACTTTGCATCTTTCTCAATCAAAATGCAGTGTCCATAGATCTAAGGCGTGACCACCCTCAAGTTCCTTCATCACCTTCATAATCACTTAATCCTCATCATAGATCACATAAGTTCCCAATTTGGTGGCATGATAATTTCCAAAAGGATTAGTATCTATAAATTCACTCAAGAGGACCTCTTCTTCATCAGTCCAATCTTTGGTCACCTTCTCATCCTCAAGTAACTTAATACAATACATCTCATCTTTAGTGATAGAGGTATGAGTAGCCTCAAAATTAATCATGGCCTCATCTGCTATATTTTCTGAATGCAAAGGTTCAAACATTATTTTCATCTTAGCTCCATTCTTGGTCTTGAGAATTAAGTGTGACCAATCTAAAGAAAGATACCCACCTATTTTGGCAGTGAACTCCCGTGATACACAAAGATTGAACATGGGAGGGACATTAATGATCACAATATCTTGTTTGAATGTGATACTAGGGTAGGAGAACAAAGTCAATGGGAGGTTCTTGATGACACCTATAGTTTCAACCTTATTCCCATCAAGCTACATAACCCCTCTGTTTAAAGGTTCATAGCTAAGTCCTAAGGCTTCAACTATTTGCTTGGGCATGACTGTGGTGCTAGCACCAGAGTCAATCATAAAATTATGCAACAATTTTTTACCCACAATGAGAGTTAAGAAAAAGGGGTTTGGTTTCAACTTACCTTTGCTTTCGATAGAGGATTCCTCTCCATTTTTTGTGAGGACTTTGGCCTGAGAAGATGAATCAACAACCTTTTCCTTGGATGGTTGATCTGTTGGCTCTATACTTGCATCTTCCAGTAGGGCCTTCTGTAGTAATGACTTCTACTCTGGGATAGCTAAGATATCCCAAAGGGATACATTAGTAGAGGATTTCTTCAACTATTCCACCAAATTGAATGGTGGAAAATTCAAAGACTTCTGCTCCTTAGAATTTTTTATAAGAATCTCCTTGTGTGGCTAATATTGTTGTACAATTGTGGAGGAACTAGGAGCTTGGTCAAAAACACTTTTGGGATATTGAGCGACCGATTCACCCGTGAATATCCTCTTCAAGCGAGTGTTATAATCTGATTACACTTGTAGAGCCTTTGATATGGAGACGTCATTTGCAAATGCCACCTCTTCTCCTTCCATCCATGAGAAAAGCACATGATCAGGAGCTATATCTATTTCTTGCTCCAAGGACATTCCTTGCATTTGAGTGGTGAGTACCACGTTTTCCATTTGTGGAGAGGCATATGTATAACCTCCTAAATTAGATGTGACACCTTGACTATGTTGTTCTGCCACTCTTTGCTGTAAATTTCCACGTGGAAAATTTTAGGGCACATATGCTTCATTGCAAGGAAAATTCCAAGAATCAGTATCATCAACGAGATTATTTTTCCCCACTACCAGCTCTCTATTCGAACTTGGGTGAAAATTTTGCAGTGGAGTAGGTACTGGCACAATCTAATTATTTGGTTGAGTATGTAGATTTGTGCACATACCTCCTTGGAATTGGTTTTGCTGGTAGGAAGGTCTTCTACCTTGGTAATTTTGGAAAGTTGGCTTCATAGGGGTAGACTATTGCTACTTGATATTAATTATTTCATTTGAGAATGTCCACAACAAATCCTTGATGTCACTCACCTTAGTTGCTAAAGGATTAGATGTAGAAGCAACATTCTGTGGCATGGTCAGATATGTGTACATAGATTGGGGAGGAGTAGACACACTGGTAGAAGCTATCTCCTGGGTAGGAGCTGACAATTCTACAAATACAGGTATAGCGAGCTGAGGCGATAAATTTCCAGCATCGATCAAATTATTCTCTACCTTAACAACAAGGCTATATGCATCAAACAAGGTGTTCCCACCGAGGGACTGAGTCATCACCAAAATGTCAGCATTGAGAGATTTTAGATAGAACATGAATGCCAAATTAGCAGCGGGAGAATAATGGTCTAGATCCTTTTCCAAGTTGTGTGAAACCTGAAATTGAAGTCAGTCATGGCCTCTTGAGGGGCTTGTTTAATGGTGACCAACTATTGGAATAGCGAAGACTGATCTCCATTGTTTGAAAAATGCTCATAAAAAGGATCTCCAAGTTGATCCTAGGTGCCGATAGTATTAGCTTCTAGAGTGTGGTACCAATCTAGTGCTCTACCTTTGAAAGAGGCTACAAGCAACCTTAGTGCTACATTTTGATCAGTGACACCATGCACCAAGCACACGTTCACCACATCCTGTAGATGGTTGGATGGTGTTTTTGAGCCTTCCCTGATAAATTTTGGTAAAGATTTTAAATCAGACATTGGGATAGGAGCCCACATAGCCGGTGCTACTGGTGCTATAAGAGGGATTTCAACATCCCATGCTACATAATTTCTATTATCCATTGGTAATAGGACCTATGGAGGGGTCAGGATGTTTGCTGGACGGGCTCTTACTTCTACTGTTACTATTGGTGGCACTAGCAGGCTAGGGTTATTCACTTCTGGGATCTAGTAATAGGTCTATGGCTCATACACCCACTCTAAACTTAGATACATTCAAACAAGGTCCCACTGGGCATGCCAGAAAAAGAACTATTGATGCCTAAAATTTCTAGGCACACAACCTTATGGGGAACTCTGTTAATGGGGGGACTAATTGTGCTAAACTGAGTAACCTTTGGGTTTTAAGGAAGCTAAATCTTCATTCATTGGGGGGTGAAAAGGGAAAAGGAAGCAGATATATGAAAATAAAATCTAATGCTACGATGATACGTCAATATTCCAAGTAAATAGGCATAGGAAATCTTCCTTTTGGGTGAGATTTGAAGGCCTGTTGAACAACTACATGCCCAAAAATAACAAAAAAAAGAGATAAAATTCTAAAGAAGTTAATCAAATAGCATAATATAACTTCCATATGCATTCACTGAACATGAAGAGTACAAAACATGATCTGAACAACAAAATTATATTAAAATTATGGAAGATTTGTAGATAAACTAGTCATTACAACAAATTAGCATTGTATAATGTTTTATCAAATAACTAAGAAATAGAGAGGCCAAAAATATCGGCACAATCTAGAAGTCTTAATATAAGAAATAAAGACAATACAAAGGATGAGAATCTTTTTGTGCTTTCTCTGTGTATTTCCAAACCCTTTTTCAGAGCGACTAAGCAGTATATATAGAATTTTTTCACCACCTGAATGCTAGATAATAGAAAATATTCCTAGGCATGAGCTGTGCCACTCCTTGAAATGATTTTCCCCAAAAAAACGTAAAAAAAAGGTACCGAAATGACATTTTATTGCCTTGAACAAAGCACACCCTCTTTCAAAAGATGGCTATGGTCCAGGAGTGGATCTGGAAAAATTCCCTAAAGACATGTGTCAAATTGCCTAAGGAGTTGGTTAGGACACGTGGCGTAGAGGTGGGGCCTCTCATTCTAATATCCTTCCCTTGCGACTATGGTCCCCGTAGAGGTGACACGTGTCGTGGTCTTCGCTTTAAGCTTTGACTATGGGGTCTGCCAAAAAGGTGCCTGTGGAAGATGCAACGTGGCGCACGGGTGGAGCTCGGAGATGAAGCAAAGGAAGAGAACTCTCAAAAGAATGCGCTACCAACACATGGCACAAGCGGATGAAGGCACCACCAAAAAGGGAGCTCGTAGAGGTGCAAACATATAACACATGGGTTGAGGCCTATGCAAAACAAAAAAATATACCCACAGGGAGCTTTAAGGATTATTGAAATCCACAAGATTTAAAACTTAATCAATGAATCCCATTAACGATTGCTACTTTCATTTTCATCCGTACTTGGAAATAGTGATGATATGTTGAAAAAATGACATGTAACTATCCACATTTCAGCCACATTGTTTGCAACTTGCAAAATTATCATAGAAGTTTCCTTGCATTACTTCTAATCTTCAGTGAGGAGCATTAATACTCATCTAGAGGGAATATTCCCAGATGAAAACCCCATCGTTGGTTGCAAAAGATGGTTGGACCCTCCTGAGCACTTCGACAATGAAGACCTCCCAGTGATACCTTCAAATTACCTAGGCCTTCACTGGTTGTCGTAATAACTTTGAGGCAAGATATGTCTTCAACAATGGGCTAATAAAGTGATGGAATAAAATGTTGACATGTGGCCACCATATCACTTCCATTCATCTCCATTGCTCATCATTGAAACTCAAAAAGGGGCCTGAGACATTTCAGTGATGATGCGATAGGACACACCACACCCTCATCGCATGTTGCTAGAGTGAAACTCACAGTCCGAAGACTTCAGTAATGAGTGATCCCAAAGCGAACAAAGGTCCATTGCTCATCACCAAAATAAAACCACTAGAGGAAACCATTTTAGTGATGGATGACCACTTGAGTGAATGGATATTTTTGACAGGAAAATAAGATGTTTTGAAGAGGGGCCATATGAGATCAACGAGATTCGAACCCTTAGGAACAAAATAAGATCAACATCTTTTACCATGAAATATTTTCAACCGGACTATAGGAGACATTAAAGCAATGCAAGGAAAAGGGGTGACCAGTAAACTTAAATTGGGGTCGATAAAAGCATGACTCAAAAGGCTCAAAATGTGACTTGGATGACCGAGAACTAGGTAAGATAGATCAATGAAGAAAAAAAATGCTCGAGGGTTTGAGACTTATAAAATTTTAGCGATGGATTCTCACTCAAAACCCTAAACCTTACCCATTGACGCAAAGGAAAAAAACATGACCAAATGAAGACCCACTCAAAATTTTGCAAAAAAATTGAAATCTCTACTAGTGGCTCATTCTTGGGGATGCATACCCTTGTTGGGTATGGTGAGAATCTAAATCTTAGGTTGAAGTAGACCAACAAAGAATCACAAAAAACCTAGGAACTTGCTCAAACAAGGCAGGCAGACACAACCCAAAAACAAATAAACCAAACCTATATACAATATTTACATATTAGTACAATAGTCCCTCTTCTTTTTAGAAGCCTCCTCTATTCCATAGGCTTCAATCCTAAAATTGGAGGCCCATAGCCCCCAAAAGCTTGGGAAAAATTCTTTCCTCTGTTAAAGACCTTATTCTCTCCTATATGTATTGGATCAACAATTATAGTAACAATTTCTTGAAAAATCAACTCCATTGTGGTTAACACAACCAACCGTGCATGTCATATTTCTAGAACTACCCTGTTCATTAGCTTTCTCCCATGAAAGAATATCTGATTGAATTGAGAAGGTAAAGAATTCATACTATATTTGATCATTGACATCATCCATTCTAGCATCACATTCATGTTGCACATCAAACTAAAAACCTTCATAAACACTTTGTCATATGCAAGGCCAACAATCTCGTGATGTATGAAAAAGAAAAGATACATATCCAGGAGCATCTTCATTTTTCTTCACATAAGTGTTCTCCTTACTAGATGAAAACATATCCATAATCATACTAAGAAGATGAGGAGTATCAACAAAGAATTCAACTGCACATTCATATTGATCAATATCATACCCCATGTCATTTGCATCACTTGGATGCCCTACACATAAATCAAATTTTCTTTCATTATTAATGGGTAGTAGTGTTAATTCATGATCCATATGTGCATGACGATGCATAATCTGGTCATTCAATACTAAATCTCCTCTTTCATCAATCTACACATCATCCTTTTCTTGTGTAAACAAATTTTCTAGCTTTGATTCGCACAAGCACTCATGGGTGGTTGGGATATCAACATTAGATTCAACATCCATACATTGAACTGTGACACTCTTATCTTCTATTCTTCATCATTATCATAGTTAACATGCTTAGGTGATGACAAAACCAAATCACATTTCAAGTATCCTTCAAATGCAATTTTTTCATTCACTTGTGAACAATTTATATTATGGATATTTGCACCATTGCATCCTTCATGTGACTGGAGCACTCCTGAAACATCCTCATAAGGGCAGATATATTCTTGAGAGAAACCTTTAGAGACCCCAATCTCTTCATGATCCTTAATCTCACCTACAACATCAGTACCAAATGTGAAAGGTTCATAGGTAATACCTTCAAAAAACTTATCAGTGTACTACTTTGCTTGCTCACAGCCATATCCTGACCATGTGTCAAATGCATCATCAGAGTCCCCATCAAAGAGTGGATTATTTCTAAAACAATAAGGATCATTACTTCTATTAGCTGGTGGGGATGGAAGCTCATCAAATAAAGGATTGTCCATTATCTTCATTGTTATCATGGGAGCTTTTGCCTCCTCATCATGAAGATCTAAATCTTGCAAATCATCATCATTGTCAAAATAATTGTAATAACTTGAAGAGCATATAGAATCATCTTCAAATTTTTTGAAATCATCTTTAGTTGATATCCTTGACTCACATTCTAAGAACTCTTCACATGAATAAAATGTTGAATACCCAAGATACTGAGAGAGGGGGGATGAATCAATATCTTTTTAAACTTATTGAACAAATACCATCCAATTAATCCAATGCATATACTAGTAAGAATGAGCAAGAGCATTAGCAGAACATAAAAGCACACAACACATGAACACTAGAATTTTTATGTGGAAAACCCAAAATGGGAAAAAACACGATGAGGATTAGCTCACAATATGGTATAATTGGTTATAAGATATTACAAAGGGTGGCTCACTGCCAGGACTCACTGTCCAAAATGAGAGGCACATTGCCTACAAAGATACAATATGGAAATGGATTACAACTAGAACATGAATTGATAAAGTTACACCTAACAGTGCTGATTTAGTTCCTTTGATTCTCAGTAAAATGACTTTACACAATTCATCATCTTTGCATAATTATCTATCACACTTCACACACTTTCCCATCATCAATCTCAAAATTGTCCAATATATATATCTAACTCATTCACAAGCATCAATTAGGTTGGCCTAATTAGATGCAATCCTTATTCACCAAAAAGGTTAATTGTCGGCTTCAAGCTTGTGCAAATTTTTTCCAAAAACAATTCAAGCATGTAGTATGCTACAAAATGTCGACATGGACCTAAGATAGGTCACAAATACATCCGCAACACAAAACTAATTCATTATAACATCACCTATTGATTAGGTTGGCTAGGGATACAACTAATAACAAAATGCAACAACAGAATAATGCCAACTCATCATATGAGCACCTATGCATATGAGATTCTGAACATACAATCTTCTAACATCCAAGAACCAATTCCCAAAATTGCAAGTTATGATATTCATCAGCGGAAGATTGCAAACCAAAATACCGAAGGATAATAACTGACATATCGGCTTAGAATACTGGATGAAGCTTTAACTTAAACTTGTAGTTGCAACTCATAAATAACTGACATACATGCTTAGAATACCAGATCAAGCTTGAACTTAAACTTGTAGTTGCAACTCATATAACATGGTGACATCAATGACAACATAAAAGCTACATAATGATATGTTCTTCATTCTTCCAACAATATCCCCCTTTGTCATTGATGGAAACATGTGCCAAAATAATTTGCAAAACTTCTATGTGCAACACACTTTCCCCTTTTCTCTTCACAACATTGTCCCCCCCTTTGAAATCAAGGACAAAGGATGGTCCAAAAAATATAAAAACTGAAAAAACATTACCTGAAGGAAGGCGAGCCTTGAAGCTCCTTGAGAATACCTTGCTATGCTGTCTTTCCATTCTCCCAACTCTTCTTAGCAGATATCAACATTCTGTTTAGAGATTCTAATTCCATTAGACTTTCTGTTGCATCATCCGAAGTACATGGAGTCAGATTGATTTTCTCTAATTTTTCTACATTTTCTAAAGCATTGGCCACAAAAGTGTACTCCATTCTCACAAGGTCACCTAGTTGACCGAATCTCCTGATGTTTTCTTCCTTCTGATTCTGTAGAATAAAGAATTTCTCTCTATGAGAAGAAATAACATTCTAAGTTGACCTATCTCTATCTTTGAATGCATTGTATGTACTAGAAACAACTGTCAACTGGGACTCAATGGAGTCCATGAGATCTTTGATACTCTGTGTGGAATTCAACCACTTTATGCAGTAAGCAAATATAGTATTTGCTTCAGACTCACAAGCCTACACAACTTCCAAGATCTTTTCAACATTGGTGTGTGCTAGAACACATTTATCATGAAGTTTCAAGAGTCTTTTCTTTGCCATTTTCTCCTCAATCTCCCGCCTTTTTTTCTCACCAAGTCCATAGGCATACTCCTTAAAGGAGTCCAATAAGTTTTTTAGATTCTCTATCAGAGTGAGATGTATCTGTTGATGTACCGAGGGTGGCCTCCTGCAAAGGTTTGAGGGAATCATCAATAATATTTGTCCCATTTTGATGTATTTCCACAATTTATTTTCTTCCATATGCATGTAATGCATCCCCTAACACCAATTTATGAATGAGAGATATCTTGTCCAAATCCACACTGCCTTGAATTGGAACCTTATTTTCTTGGATAAAAATACTTTTAATATATCATCGCTGGAGGAGGATTCTCTGAAGAACCTTTGTGAATCCACAACTTGCCTTTGATCTTCTTCATTCTTCCTAGCAGATTCCCCATTTCTTTCTTCTTCATCTACTCTATCTTCTTCCTCTAACTTTTCTTCTTCCTATTATTCTTCTTCTTCTACTTTTTCTTCTAATTTTTCATCTTTGTCTCTTTCTTCTTCATTCCCTTCACCTCCATCTTTATCTTTTTCACCTTCATCTTGTACCGAAGGGACAACATCAAGCTTCTTTGGTTCAACTTCTTCCTCATTTTGTTTCTTTATCTCCAGAGGATCATTTGTAACACCTATTTCCGGAAGGGTATTTGAATCACCTATTCATGGAGGAATGTCTTCCTTTACCTCTATAGAATATTCTTCTCTTGATTTAGGTGCATAACTAGATGGGAGTGCACCAAACACACCATATTTCTCAGCCATACCTCTGATGGATTTTGCAATTTCTTTCTTTATTTTCTTTTTATCTTTTTCCATTAGAGTATTTACCCTTTTCTTCATGTGAAACATCTTTGGGCATACCTTCTTCAAGGTTTCCAAATATTTGGGTTCAAAGAGGACCCAATCTTCTCAAATGCCTCATTTCTTATCTTTTATTCCAACTCAATCGATTCTAACCTTCTTTTCATTAGGGATTCCCATAATTTGTTCTTAACATAGTCCCAACTAACTTCCAAAGTAATCACATATTGAATAATACAAAGCCAAAATTAATGTTTTCTTGTCCTCTCTACCTACTTGAGTATAAATTTCTACTATAGGCTGCAACATATCTTCAAAATGCACTAAGCTATTAACCAATGCCTCTAATATGAGATGGGAACTAGGTTTTACCAATGAGGATTTTTTTTCTACATAGTTCGGAGATGCCTCTTCTAACATCTCTACCTTCTTCGAGTCTGGTTTGGTGTGCACATGAACACCAAAATCCATTCCTCATCTTGTTCAGAGGATGACACATATAGATATCTCTTAGTGCCAACACATGCATCCTATGAAGCACCTTCACTAGAGGGTATGTTCTCTTTCTTCTTTCTTATCAATTTAGTTGTAGGGTCTTCCTCCTCTTCCTCTTTCTCTTCGGTGATACTGAGGTTCTTTTCCCTTGTTTCCTCTCTTAAATGGTGCCATTGGAGGAGTCTCTTTCCTTTTTCCAGATCTTGTATTGGGTTTGGAAGGAGCTAGGCCTTTACCTTTACCAGGAGCACTAGGCTCTACCTTTACCAAGAGCACTGGGCTCTACCTTCACTGATACAGGGGTTGTGGTTGGTTTTGAAGGAGTAGTCTTGATGATTCTCTAACCATTTGCTCTCCCATGGATCTTCCTTGTACAATATTTTCATCAATGAAGCTATCCTTTCTAAGAATTTGATCTACATTCTTTCTTATCATAGGCCTCTTATGCTTCAAGTGAATCTCCATAGATTTTTCCTCATAAGTTCCCACTCTTGGTTCACTGGTATCTTTTGGGATTTTCAACAAAACTTGTACATAGCCTTCTGCTTCATCCTCTGTAACCTCATAACTCAATGGTTGTATCCAGATAGTCCAGGGTTCAACTAATTTAATCATGCACTCATCAGAGGAGACATGAAATATGATGTCATTCTTGTACTTGTCAACAATTTTCCTAGGAATCCTTTCTTGTTCATTCATGTTGCTTTTGAATACAACAAAGAATAATATCAAAGCATTGTCTCAACTCTTCAAATCACCCAAGCTATGCATATAATAAAAAAATTAATGTGCAACAGGTCTTGATGTATCCCAAATCACCACATCATCTCTTATGGGAAGTCGTCTAAGAAAGTAGAACAATAGAAAAACAATCAGGGAACCAAACTTAAATGCATATTTCTTCTCCCTTGTCATCTTCAAGTTTTCAAATAATTGCTGTCAGAGAAGTTCACATAGATCATATTCTGTACCATTTTCTACCATATCATATCCGATGTATATAGCTGTAGTAGACACAAAATTTTCCCTATTTGTGAAGTAGATCTTGTGACCGATCATTATAGCTACATACTTCACAACAAGATTGGTAATAGGCTTTTTTGCAAGAGCTCTTCTATCAAAAGTTGCTCCGGTGAGTTCCATCACCACTTCATTTTTCATAGACTTCAACACTGGTACCGATTTGGTATCACAGAGTCTGGTAACTTCCTTAATCACTTCTTTGGTTATTAGGTGAGGTCTATCTATCCACAAAAACTTATCATGAATTTTTCTAAGAGCTGGTTTAACATATTTATCATCAATAGTGGAGCTAAAGTTAGGAAAATAATTCCACCGATCCAACTTCTTTGTAACAATATTTGCATACTCAGGTTTTATCAAGAAATCATCCCTGGTGAGCTCATTTTGCCACATATCTATCAATTTTCTATGATTATATTCCTCAATTTTAACATGGATGTACATTATAGTGTATTCAGTGGGCATGACACCATGAGGAATCGATGAGAAGGCGCCCATAGGGTCGTCTTCAAACACCTTCATGGAATACTTCTTATAGGAAGGTCTAGGTATTTTTGAAACGTTTAAAACTATAGGGGTTGCCATTTTTCCACAAATTGAGCTTTAATGATTTTAGAAAGAAGATTCACACAAACCCACAATATCATAGAAGAGTAAAATTCCTTTTTCTTTCATGTGAACTAGAACTAGGGTTTGCACAACACACTCTTCAATTCACCTCAAGATTTCTCCAAATCACTCTCCACTTTCTTCAAATGCACAAGTGATCAAAATACCTTAAAAATATGCTTTATAGATCAATGAGCTGCCCTAATTCACATTAAATGTGGTAGAATTCAAAAAGCTGATAAAAACCTTCTTCACTACACTGAAAAACCCTAATTTGCTCTGCAAATGATCATGCATGCACCTTTTCTTCTAGTTCCTTTTGCATAAGCTCTGTTTATCCATTCATTACAAAATATATTTGTGCCAACATCTGACACACCAAATATCCAAGGGGTTTGAATAATTTTCTGTTAATGCTCTCCCTAAGACCATGCTGGGTTTAATTGCTGGAGGAATTGTCTGCACTAGATGAGGGCACAAACACATTTGATGTCACTTCCTCTTCTTTCTTCTTCCATATATTGTTAATTTCTTGCTTAACTTCATTCTTGTCAATTGTCTTCACTGGTTCATTCTTCTTTACCGGATCACATTGTTTTCCTCCTTTACTTCTGCATACTCTTCAAATGTGTCTAGGTTTGTTGCAGTTGTAGCAAAAAACATTTTTTTGATTTGTTTGACCTCCATTAACCCTTGATTTGCACTGATTTTCTTTATGTCCAAACTTATTACATGTATAGAAGTATCCAACAAAAGATTGATTTATTCTTTCTCCATTAAACCAATTCATCATCTAAGTTCTACATTCACTAGCTTTATGCCCAATTTTCTTGCATACAAAACATTTTCCGGAGAAGGGAATAACATACTGGTTTATTCTACTTCTACACTCCATTTCCTTGTGACCAAATTTATTGCATGAAAAGCAAACACCATTGAAAAATGGGTACCTTTGAGCATTTTTCTGTCTGATAGGCGGTCTTCTAGCAAAGCTTCTTGGATTTGTTTCCAGGTTTTCCTTTATCTCGAGTCCCTTGATTGTCCACTGTGTCTGAGGTCTGCACAGCCTTAGATATTTCACCTTATTCCATTCCCAAACCACCTTTGTCTTTAGTTGGTTTCTATCGTGTAATCAACTCATCAAGCTTGGTGGAGCTTGTTTTGAACTTATGTTCACAGAGTTTTTCTTTTTCCAGATCTTCTCTCAGGATTACCACTTCTTGTTCAAGCCTTGTGCATTCATCAGTCTTGATTTTCACCACTGTATTTAGACAATCTTCAATTCTCTTCTTTTCCTCTACTTGCACCTTGAATCCTTTGATCTCTTCATTTTCTTGTTTTAATTACTCACTCACTTCTCTATGCCTTTCTTTGAACTTCTTCAATTTCTCTTTCAATTTATTGATGCATTCATTTGCCTCATCAAGATTTTCTTTTAAATCTCTATTTTCATTTTTAGCCTTGTCAAGATCTTCAAGAGTAGTCCAAATTTCTTCTTTATCATCCATTTGTTCAATCTTCAAGATCTTCCTCAAGCTGTTAGGATTCTTCGAAGGAACCAAGCTCTGATACCAATTGTTGAATACCCAAGATATTGAGAGGAGGGGTGAATCAATATCTTCTTAAAATGATTGAACAAACACCATCCAATTACTCCAATTCATATAATAGTAAGAATGAGCAAGAGCATTAGTAGAACATAAAAGCACACAACACATGAACATCAAGATTTTTACGTGGAAAACCCAAAATGGGAAAAACCAAAGTGAGGATTAGCTCACAATATGGTATAATTGGTTATAAGATATTACAAAGGGTGGCTCACTACCAAGACTCACTATCCATAATGGGAGGCTCACTACCTACAAAGATACAATATAGAAATGGCTTACAACCAAAACATGAGCTGATAAAGTTACATCTAACAAGTGTTGATTTAGTTCCTTTGATCTCAGTAAACCGACTTTACACACTTCTTCATCTTCACATACTTATCTGTCTCACTTCACACACTTTCCCATCATCAATCTCAAAACTATCCAATATATATATCTAACTCATCTAAAATCATCAATTAGGTCAACCTAATTAGATGCAATCCTTATTCACCAAAAAGGTTAACTGTCAGCTTCAACCTTGTGTAATTTTTTTCCAAAAAAAATTCAAGCATGTAGTATGCTACATGTCGGCATGGACCTAAGATAGGTCACAAATACATCTGCAACACAAAATTAATTCATTATAACATCACCTATTGATTAGGTCAACTAGGGATAGACCTAATAACAAAATGCAATAACATAATAATGCCAAATCATCATACGAGCACCTGTGCACATGATATTATGAACATACAACCTTCTAACATCCAAGAATCAATTCCCAAAACTAAAAATTATGATATTCATTAGCGGAGGATTGTGGACCAAAATACCAGAGCATAATAACTAACATACCAGCTCAGAATACCAGATCAAGCTTGAACTTAAACTTGCAATTGCAACTCATAAATAACTGACAAACTGACTCAGAATATTAGATCAAGCTTGAAATTAAACTTTCAATTGCAACTCATATAACATGGTGTCATCAATGAAAACATAAAAGCTATATAATGATATATTCTTCATTCTCCAATAGAAAATTGCTCACTCCCAAGCAAACATACATTCTCATTGTTATCAACATATCTCCTTGAAGTAAAGGATTCAATCTCCACTTCAAAAGAATAATCATACTCAATAGAGGAATGATATGAATCAATGCCATCACAACTACCATAGCATGAAAACCCACCAATACTAAGACTGCACTCAGGTTCCTCAAATTGAATATCTAAAATTTCATTTTCGGTACCTTGATCATTGGTTTGTGACAAAGCATCATTAACATTAGCACCACTACTATTGATCAAATTATGAGATGGGATATTCTCTTGTACCTCTTCCACTTCTTCACCATCCAAGACATCCCAAGGATGCAAGTTAGGCACATTCAATATAATATCATTTTTTGTATCTTCATCTTCATCACTACTGTACTAATCGACATATGTCATTTGTGAATTGATTACAATCATTATATTCTCCCATACAATAGAATGGATGTTCATGTCATGATGCACCTTCTACATCTCTTTGCATTGTTTCTTGATCTTTCTCAGCAATACAATGCTCACCAACATTTGGGAGCATCACATGTTGTGCATAATCATTCTTAGTTCCCTCTACAATCTTTATCCAGTGAATTACTTGGCTTAAACTACAAGGTTTCAACTCCTTTGGTAAGGTACTCAGTTCTGATTGGTACATTTCATAAAATAGATCAATGCATATTGAATCTTATGGTATAACACTTTTGGGTACCTCTAACAAAGCATCCACAAATCTGGAGAATAAATCATAAGGTGATTCTTCTTTGCACCTTTTCATTTCACACAATCTTTTAACAAAAAGCACCTGATAAACTTTGCTTGGGTCTTACAGAAATTTAGCTTGGAGCTCACTATAATCCCCATATTGTGGTAATGGAGAAATTGGAATAGTAGAAGCCTTATCACATTGAAATAGATATCTACTAATTGATCCACTAGTTCTATTCGCATGAAATGTGCTAGGATGACCAATACTGGTGGCTGAATGTCCTTTCATCATTGAATATTTCAAGTTGTTCTCAATATCTATAACAATTCGATATGCTTGATGCAATGTCACAGGAACTTTATCTCTTAATAGATAGCTCATCTTTTTATCAAATGTACCCAAGTAGATGACCAAACATTCTACATCATTTGGTCTTATGCTTTCAGGGATCTCTCTTATTGTCTTTGAAAACTTGAGATTAAAAGAGGGGACTAACTCATCATCCCCTTTCTCCACGCTCATGAAATTTTGTCTTATTAAGATTGGATCAATCCTTTCACCAAACTTCTCCATGAACACTACTTTAAACTCATCCCATGAATGTATAGAAGATGCTTGAAAATAAGAGAACCAATCCCTTGCATCTCATTTTAGAGGCTGAACAAACAACTTCATGACAACATCCTCAAAGTATAATTCATAATCTCCCATCACATCAACAAAATCTTGCAGATGTTTGCTT
Organism: Sequoia sempervirens; assembly: GCA_007258455.2. Taxonomy (NCBI): domain Eukaryota; kingdom Viridiplantae; phylum Streptophyta; class Pinopsida; order Cupressales; family Cupressaceae; genus Sequoia; species Sequoia sempervirens. The sequence goes on from VDFB02358134.1 coordinate 68,638,732, forward strand.
GCTAATTCAGACTTTCTGTCATTGAACTTTGGTACCTTTTCTTTGATCTTAGGTGGTACAACATTTGGATAACCACAAATGTTACTGAAATCTATAGCTCTATACCTTTCGGTACTGAAATTTCTTTGGTATGATAGAGGTTTCCCATTATACATTGTTATATTTGGTTCCCTACTAGGTATCATAGATTGATATTGCATTTTCTCACACTTTCACAAGCCTTACCACATCTACTTTACAATTACAAAAGGAAATTCAAGCTTCTCTTGCAATTATAATCTTAAGCTTTCGACAATGTAAATCTTATATCTTTTTTGCTTAAGATCTTAAAATATAACATGCTTCTATATCATAATACATGAATTTTAATTTACACTTTAAAAGCATGCAAAATTACCACTAAGATTCCCTCACTTAGTGTTATTTCACCTAATTGGGAATAATTTACATCCTAAGTCCTGAAGATTTCTCATAATTTTCTTGCAAATATAATAATATCTTCTTTAAATTTATGATAATACCTGAAAATTGGTAGCAACTATCAATCTTTCCTCCTCAACTGCAAATTTGCAAGATCTAGAATGTTTTTGTATTATTTGTCAGGTTATTTAGACAGAGTCACCACCTCTTCTATAGAGGATTAAATTTCAAACAATATAAAGTTCCTTCAAAGGTAAATCTCATTTTGGGTCTTCTCCAGTAGTGGAGTCACACTCAAATTATTTGAACTTAGTGGAAACCATAACATTTCCAGGTCTAGGAGCTCCTCAACATTTGAACCAAAGTTCAAATTCACCAAATAGTTGACTCTAAAATACAACAATCTGCAACTGGAGATTAAAATCTATCCCCAACAGAGTTTCCATTTTTGTTGGTGTTTTTTTCAGCAGAGCTTTGAAATCCTGTAAAGGGTAGCCAACCCTTATAGTCAAGAATTCTCAAAGCTAGTGGCCAACAAATGAGCAAATGATTTTTAGGTCTTTACTCTTGCACTTTAGGATCTATGGGACCTAGCAGGGCATTCCTTATTGTGTTCATTTAAGTTATTGGATTGAGAAAACTTCTTCACACTGATCAATTCCTACTGAGTGCGAATAGAAACAATTTATTAAAATTTTGGCAGACCTTTGAGTAAAATGCTACCTATCACTAGGAATTAGATGATACTTCAGACACATACTTCATAATTGAAAGATTTTTATGCACTTTGTTCTCATTTTTGAATCCATAGCCAAGTGTGTCACTAGCGCATTTACTTGCAAAATTATCTAACAAATAGACTAGTGCTTCATCAATTGGGAAAATGGAGTCAAATATACAACAACCAGTAATACATCGACTATTATCATAATGCTTTGCAATATGAAAACTCACAATGTTTGAAATGAAACTTCTTACCAAATCCTATGCAATTTCTTACAAATATGCGACCCTATTCAAGCATTTAATAAAATCTTTGAGTTAAAGAAAAAACAAGGCCACACATTCAATTGAACAATTGAAGATAAACGAGAAGACCATTGATATTTTTATTTATAACTTGTAAAAAGGTACATAGGAGAGTACTCATTTCAGACCTAAGATTTTCTTCTATATTTGTAGCTTCTATAAAACTAATTTAAGATTCTTACATACATAATCTATAACTAGGAAAATTTATTATTCCATTCATTAATATTTTCTACAGTATGCTCATTCCTGAGCTTAGCTTCTACCTAGACTATTACTAAACTAAAAAATTGAACTCCTTTGCAATGAGCCCTAAAATCCCTTTTATAATACAAGGGAGCAACAAGCATCCAACTCAAATGCAATTACATTTCACATTCATTTCAAAATTAATTTCCTCTTAATTTGAGCTACTTCTTAGACAATTACATTTAATCGTCTCTTACCACGGGTAGACAAAAGACAAAAAGAGAACTCATGTAACAAGTTGAAGAAGAACCAACTATCCTTCCAAAAGGCATCATTATCATTGCATCAAAATTCACACGTCCACACCAAAACTAAGGAAGTCACCATCAGTACCAACAACACAAATTAACAAACCAACCAAAGAAGAACCGAGTTAGCACAAAAAGCCCAAAAACCAAGTACTAGCTTAGCGGAGGAACTGAGCTACTAACCTACTTTTTCAGTAGTTGAGTAAGCGCACCTACCTGGTTTTTTGACTAAAATTGGAGTAGCTACTATCACTTCTTCATCAGAATTACCATAGGGCACCAAGGAAATATGACAATAGTTAGAGTTAGGGTTTGTTCCTTCTCCATCACTTGAAGAACTATTAGACACTTCAATGGGAGAATTGTACCTCCCAAGACAAAGCTTAGGAACCTTAATTTTCTTTTTCAATTGCTTCTTAGGCTCGACAAGCCTTTTCCCTCTAAAATTGACCAATTCTTCTAAAATGGTCATGTTCCTCAAATTATAAGTACTCTGGACAATAATTTTCTGGCCTTTCTTATGAACACTTCTCTTACCTTTCGGGATTGTAGGAATTTCCATTGTACTAGGTTTATCTTCAAGCACATCAACAAGAGGTTCCTGCATGCTTAGCTTCCTAGACCTCTTAACTAGTGTGACTAAATTACTTGCTTTACCCATCCTACCCAAAACAACACACTAACCAGTAGACCACCTTATAGAGAATACACTAGCTAAAACCATCATAGCACCTTTTGTAAGAATGAAAACTTAAACCAGTCCAACACAAAATGATGCAGAGCATAATTGCAAGCTACAAAACCATTACCAACCTAGGAAACTAGAATATGATAGCTACACATACACACTTTCAAACCCAGGGAGACCACACTACTGCCTTTGTGATGATTTTCTCAGCACTCGCATAACACTCCTCTAGTAGTAAAAGAGTTATTTCAGCACCTTGATAATTGTAGATGATGAAATGAACTATAGGAGATCCTCATTAAATACAGGAATTAAAGCGTATAACATTTAATGACCACCTTGGCTCACTCGAGCGAACAGATAATCAATCAGTCCATGCTTAATCCTGGCCATCGATCATTTTGGATTTAAAACTTAATCAATAAAGCCCATTAATGATCACCACTTTCCTTTTCATCCATACTTGGAAACAATGATGATATACTAAAAAACTACCACATAACTATCCACATCTCAGCCACATTGTTTACAACTTGCCAATGGTCACAAAAGTTTCCTTGCATTACTTCTAATCTTCATTGACAAATAGTATTACTCATCCAGAGGGAATATTCTCAGATGAAAACCCCATCGCTGGTCACAAAAGATGGTTGGACCCTCCCAAGCACTTTGGCGATGAAGACCTTCTAGCGATACCTTCAAATTACCTAGGCCATCGTGATTCAACGAAATAACTTTGAGGCAAGATATGTCTTCAATGATAGTCTAATCAAGCAATGGAATAAAATGTTTACATGCGGCCACCATATCACTTCCATTCATCTCCATCGCTCATTGTGGAAACTCAAAAAGGGGCCTGAGACATTTCGGCGATGACATGAAAAGACACACCGAACCCTCATTGCATGTCATTGGAGTGAAATCCACGATCTGAAGGACTTCAGTGATGAGTGATCCCAAAGTGAACCAAGGTCCATTTCCCTTTGCTAAAATAAAATTGCTAGAGGAAACCATTTCAGCGATGGATGACCACTTGAGTGAATGGATATTTTCCATGTACGAATAAGATGTTTTAAAGAGGGGCTATATGAGATCAATGAGATTCTAACCCTTAGGAACAACATAAGACCAACATCTTTCACCATGAAATATTTTTCAACTCGACTATAGGAGACATTAAAGCGATGCAAGAAAAAGGGGTGACCGGTAAACTTAAACCGGGCTAATAAAAACATAACTTGAAAGGCTCAAAATGTGACCTGGATGACCAGTAGCCAGGTAAGATAGGTCAATGAAGAAACAAAAATGCCCGAGGGTTTAAGACTTATAAAATTTTAGTGATGGCTTCTCACTCAAAACCCTAAACCTTATGGGCATTAATGCAAAGGCAAAAAAATGACCAAACAAAGACCCGCTTAGAATTTTGCAAAAAATTTGAAAGCTCTACTAGACACGAAAATATAATACTCATAATGACAACACTTGAAACTACCTACTACCTGCTCCCCCTAAGAGCCACCAAAACATCTATCCAAAAAGATAGAACCATGAATCCACCGAACTAATGCATCTCCAAATGCATCTTAGTTTATGAAAGGAGGGGAAATAACCCCTAAATTCTCTTAGAGATACTCAAAAGTATCTTTAGGAAGATCCTTTGTAAATATATCAGCAATTAGATCCTTTGTCGGAACATACTCAAGCTTGATTTCATTCTCCATGATCTTCTCTCTCAAGAAATGATATCTAATAGATACATGCTTCATCCTCAAGTGCATCATAGGATTCTTCAAAATGTTAATTGCACTAGTATTATCACAGAAGATAGAAATGGGATCATCATATAGCACAGCGATATCTTTCAATGTTTATTTCATCCATAAAACTTGTGTACAACAAGATGCAAAAATAATATACTCAGCTTTAGTAGTAGACAAAGAGACTAAATCTTGCTTCTTACTCAACCATGCCACTAATCTACATCCAAGAAAGAATGCACCACCACTTGTACTCTTTCTGTCATCTACACATCCAACCCAATCTGCATTTGTATATCACTAAGTGTAAAGTCAGTATCTTTAGGATACCACAATCCATAATCTAGAGTTCCATTCAAATATCTAAATATTCTTTTAACTGCAGCAACATGCGTTTCCTTTAGATCTTCTTGAAATATAGCCACAAGATAGACCACATACATAATGTCCGGTCTAGTAGTAGTCAAATACAATAGTCCACCAATCATAGATCTATACTTGCTCTGATCAGCCTTAGGTGAATCATCATCTTTACCCAATTTGCAACCAGTCACAATAGGAGTACTCACTGGTTTGGAACCATCCATCCAAAACTTCTTCAACATCTCTCACATACTTAGACTGTGAAATGAAAATTCCTTTCCCTATTTGATTAATTTGTAGCCCAAGAAAGAAATTCATCTCCCCAAACATAGACATTTCAAATTCTTTCTGCATCTCTTCCGCAAAATCTTGCAAATATTTTCATTTCCTCCAAAGATAATGTCATCAACATATACAACTACAATCAATATTTTTTCATTTTCAATCTTAAAGTACAAATTACTATCTGCCATACCTTTGTTAAATCCTCGCCGAATCAAATACCTACCTAACCTTGCATACCAATATCTAGGAGCTTGCTTCAATCCATATAAAGCTTTCTTCAATTTGCACACCATATCCAGTTGATCTGTTAACTAAAATCCTTCTGATTGTTCCATGTAAACTTCTTCTTTCAGCCCACCATTCAGAAATGTTGACTTAACATCCATCTGATAGACTTTGAAATATTTATGAGCAGCCAATGCTAAGAACATCCTTATAGCTTTCATTCTTGCTACCGGGGTAAAAGTCTCTTGAAAATATATTCCTTCTACTTGTGAGTAGCCTTTACACACAAGCCTCACTTTGTTTCTGACAACTTCTCCATTCTCATTCAACTTATTTCTGAATACCCATTTTAATCCAATGATATTTTTATTTCTCAGTCTTTGGACCAATTCCCAAGTCTGATTCTTCTCAATCTGCAAAAATTCTTCTTTCATTGCTTCCTTCCAATGTTCATCTTTACAAGCTTCACTTACTATCTTCGGCTCAATCTCAGAGAATAAACACAAATTTATTTTAGCAACAACTTTGCGTTTGGTTAATACGCCTTTTGTCTTGTCTCCAATAATTTTATTTTTTGAATGATTCCTCTATACATATTTCGGTGTCCTAGGGGACATCACTGGAGCATATTCTTCTCTTTCATTCTATTCATCCTACTTTTTCTGCTCATCTTTATCCTATTCTTCCACAATTTCTTCTATTCTTGCACAATCATGTTCATTCGACACATATCCATCAAGATCAATATAATTCTTTATTGTCTCATCAACCTTCACATTCGAGCTCTCTAAAATCTTTCAAAGTCTTTTATTGAAACATTTTTATGCCTTGCTTTTAGTAGAGTATCCAAGAAATATGCCTTCATCACTTCTTGTATCAAACTTACCCAAAGTTTCCCCATCTCTTCTGATATAGCATTTTATTTTGAATACCTTGAAATATTTAACTGTAGGAATTCTTCTGTTCCATAGCTCATAGGGAGTCTTTGGACTATTTTCTCTTTCTTGAACTTGATTGAACACATAAACAGTAGTATGAATAGCTTCTTTCTAGTAAACTTGTAGTAATCCAGCTTCAGTAATCATTGACCTATCAGCCTCTTGAATTGTTCTAATTTTCCTTTCAACAACTCCATTCTACTGAGGAGTTCTCAGAGCAGATAACCGTCTCTTAATTCAATACACTTCACAAAACATATTGAAATCATGGGAGGTGAATTCTCCACCTCTGTCAGATCTTAGGAATTTTATCTTCAAATTCACTTCATTTTCAACCACAACCTTGAATGCCTTGAATCTATCTAATGCATTTGATTTCTCTCTAAGAAATGTAACCCATGTATATCTAGAATAATCATCAATTAAAATCATAAAGTAACTTGCACCAAGTAGACTTCACACTCTCATAGGACCACAAAGATCTATATGAACTAAATCCAATAGTCCAGTAGTAGATTGTTCTTTTGATTTGTAATGATTTCTTGCTTGCTTCCCAAATTGATAATTCCTATAAATATAATTAACAAGATTTTTAATTCTTGTTAAATCTCTCACAGCCTAAACAACACTAATCCTTGCCAAGTTATCAAAATTCATGTGACACATTCTCCTATGCCATAACCAACTGTCATTTATCTGATTCATAAAGCATCATCCAACACCCTTAAGTTGATAAGCATTCCTTTAAGATTTATTTCCTGTAGTAATCAATGTTCTATATCCTTTCCAGATCTCACATTTCTCATCCTTAAACAAAAGATCATATCCTTTTCTACACATCTGACCAATGCTCAACAAATTATTCCTTAAACCCTTAACATAGTAAACATCGTCAGTATGATGCTTGCCATCAAAACTTACTAAACCTATCCCACAAATTTTTGCACCAGTATCATCTCCAAACATAACCAAGCCTCCATCATATTTATCAAGCTTAACAAACTTACTCTTATCACTAGTCATGTGATGTGAGCAACCACTATCAACTACCTAATTTGTTTTTTCTTGTTTATCATGTAGGGTAGAGATAATTGTACCTTCATTTTTCTCCTTCTCCTTCTTCAAAGGGCTTTCCTTTATCCATTTTTCTAAATTAGTAGAAGTAGGTTCATCCTTAATCGCCAAGAACAAGCATTCATTGTCATCTAGATCTTCATATTATGAATCTTCATCTGAAATACTAGCATTCTCATTCACATAGTAAGCTCTGTTAATCTTCTTTCCTTTCTTTTCTTTCTCATATCTTTGTTTATTCCTTTTAGCTCTTTCCAGAAACTTTGCAACATAATGACCTATTTCTCCACAACTAAAGCATTTAAAGGGCAACTTACCTTCATACTTACTGGAGCCTTTCCTCATTCTTCTAACAAAGTTAGCTTCTATTTCATCAAAGTTCTCTTCATTGGGATCTTCAACTTTTGTAGCTTTAAAGGAAGTATTTGATTTTCCTCCATTTCTTAGACTCAACTTCCTCATCTCATAAGATGTCAAAAATCCTAACAAAAGATTCTTAGTACAAGTCTTATAATCTATTGTCTACTCAATATCACTCACCTTCTCACTATAAGCATTAGGAAGAGTTCTGAGAATCTTCTTTACAATCTTGGTTTCATCTATAGTAGCACCAAGTGATTGTATTCTAGCCACTACCTCATCCAATCTCTATACATAAGCTTTAACATTTTCATCTTTGGACATATGTATAAGATTAAACCATGTTTCAAAATTTTGCAATTCCACCTCTTTAACTCTTTCATTACCATCATGTGCTCTTTCTAAAGCATCATAGACTTCCTTAGTTGTCTTCAAATTATGAACCTTAATCAACTCAAAATGTACCTGACTATTCTTCAAGATGAACTTCGCCTTATTATTCACTTCATGTGCTCTGATCTCTTCAAGTGTACTCAGACCATTAGAAAGAGGAGTGTAAGGATTCTTGTAAGATTTCTCCACATCATATCCTTAATACTCCAAATATTCTTCCATTAATACTTTCTAGATACCATAATTAGTTCCATCAGACCTCAGATAATAAAATACCTTTTTTCTAGCCATCCTAGACCTTCCTCAAGTAGTTAAGCTCTGATACCAATTGTTGAATAAGAAGAATGAGAGGGGGGGTGAATCAGTTGTCACAGATTTTAACTTTCAATTCAAAAACCAAAACTAATACTTAAAATTGCTTTAATGATTAATCATCAAATTCCAATGCAAAAACTCAAATCCAACACATAAATACAATGACACTAGATTTATGTGGAAAAACCAGTGAGGGAAAAACCACGGTGAGGATTAAATCACACTAAAGAGAATATAAAAAATGATTATAAAAAGGCTCACTGCTTGAAACAAGGCTCATTGCCTGAGATAAGGCTCACTTCCTAAAATAAGGAATCACTGTCTAGAACAAGGACTCACTGTCCGACAACGCTACAACCTGGAGGGATCACTACCATAGAGATACAAATAAGACAAAGAAGACTTGTTACAGAGAGACTACAATCCCAATTCAACAAAGGATTCCACCATAGTTACTTGATCAACTTGCATGAATGATAGAGTTCTCCTTTTGCTCACTGCATTTGGAAACTCAACATTAAGCTTCACACTGATCTCCCACACATAACTTACACACACTTTTTGAATATCATCATTGTCACGTCTACTCTTTCACTTATCTTCCTTCTTTCCTCTTGTATGTTTTTCATTACTAGCTCATCCTATATTTATACTATATCCAACCTTGAAAAAGGATCCAAAGTCGGCCATCCAACTTCAAATAAAAATTAGGTCAATGCCAAAACATATTAGGGTGGAATTAGAATGAGGGAAACCCAAACACACGCTTCACTAGGACCCAAAATAGATCCAACACACTTCATCAAATTTAAAGATAGTGCTTAACACAAGGTCAACCAAACCAGTGTAGAACACATATAACAATTAAGCTCAAAACTTCCAAAAACCAAAAATATCTTCAATGCAGTCAAAGCATCTTAAATTTAGAATTGCAAGTCAAAAGACTTCATCAAAGAGAAATCCAGACCAACAAGTTTTCTCTCAGACCTCAACTAAAACACAAAAAAACATAGTTCACAACTGGTGAACACAGCTCAAACTTCATAACGAACCGACAGCTAAAAATCTAGATATAGCAACCTTCAACAACCATGACCAACAAATCTAAACCACACAAACATAGGGGCAAATACCAGATCATCATCTTGAGCAAGAACTAAATACCTATAAATTTTCTTTAATACAATTTTCTTAATATCCTCAACATATACAACCAACAACATCTAGTAGATAACCAGTTGACCAACTAACATCAATGACAACACCTCCATTCCTTTTTCCATTCTTGGAACAAATGGGTGGTTTTTATCTCCTCCTTTTGGGTTATCACTATATGGTTGGGACTTATTAGTATGCTAATAGTTAGAATTTTATACTTCTATGACTCTCTTGTTTATCAGGATCAAATTTTACTTTTTTTATGTAACTTTTTTATTTATTTTAATAAAAATTTTAGTGGCTTTGCCACTTTTATAAAAAAAAACAAAAAGGCATGGGATTCCAAACTAAGATTGGCTCTATGGGTAGACAAGATTATTGTGAAGAAGGCCACTGGAAAATCTCCATTTGAGCTGGTGTATGGAGCCCAAGCTAGAATCCCTATACATAACCTCTTACCAATCTACAAGTTTATCCTACAAGAAAATATAGACATCCGTAAGCCCATGGAAGAACACCACCTTCTCGCCTACAACATCTTTGAAAGTTTTAGGTCATGGGTTGTCCTCTGCCTCACCATTGGCACTTTTAATCAGCCCATTGAGGGGATCTATATCCCCCACCATTATTAATTAGACCACCTTCTCACAGCCTCACATGAGTGATGGTTGACAAAAAAATGTTACAAACTAGCGGATGAAACACAGTATCAAACCCATCCTCACCCATACACTGAGGGGGACACCTGCATGGAGGAGGGTTGAGCCTCCTCCACACCCATGTGAGAAACCTTGTTAATGAGGGACTTTGGCACAAACCACTTGTAGAGCCCCTTTTCCTTCTCCTTCTATCAAGCAATGAGCTTTTGCTTAAATTCTCTAATTCTTATTGACATAGAACATTTGATAAAATTATCCCTAAAATTTGTAGACTCTGATCATTTTTCTCAATATCTCCCCCTTTGACATCAATGGAAAAGAGACACTGTCTAGACACCTTTCTATTACTAATGGTATCCCCCTTTGACATACCATGCAAAGAGAAGGGATACATCTAAAGATCTGCAACCATCAAGTCATTAAAATTTTGTAAAACCATTTATACTTTACTTGAATTTCTCTTTTCATCTAGGGATAAATAAAGTTGTGATTCTCCCCCTATATTGATTCCCTATCACTAGTATCTAGTGATGTAATATGGAAGTGACTACTATTTTTTGTCTCAAATACTCAAATTGCTCTTTTGGCAGAGTTTTGGTGAATATGTCTGCAACCTGATCTTGAGTTGGTACATATTCCATTGTGACCTCTTAGTTTGAAACCTTTGCAACCCTGTGAGGCTGTTGAAGATGGGGGACTCAGAGGAAGAGGTAAGTTCCCCCCCAAACTCCTAAAAAATGGATATCATGGTTCCAAATAATGTTTTAAATGAAACACTCTTTGTTGAAGACAACAAGTTAAAAAAGTGGCTATTTTTTTGGCTGTCGTAGACCTAAATAAGGTTCCAGAAAGGAAGTTTATGGATGATTGTATAAAAAGTGTTTGGGGAAAGAAACCGGGCATTCAATTTTCATACTGTAGAATGATCCAAAAAGGGTTATTCATCATCTTTTAAAATCTCATGAAATGCAAAAAAATGTTACAAAAAAGCAATTCTGGACCATAGGAAAATGTATTTTTAGGGATTTGGAGTGGTTGTTAGAAGGAAAATGTATTTTTAGGGCTTTGGAGTGGTCACAAGAAGCAGTGAATGAAGAAATCCTGGCCCTATCAAGCCTTGGATGGGTGGTGCTAAAAAATGTTCTACCCCATCTCTGGAACTTCGTTCCATTAATTTTGAACCCTATGGAAGGGTGTTAAGGATGGAAAACACAAGTATTCCCTTCTTCATTTAGATGTGAGGGCTCTTGTTTCATTGTTTCTTGGGGTGGACATCTCAGAATGGGTGCTAATAAAGTTGGAGAGTGGTGATGTAAATTGTATTGTAGAGGTGCTTGGCAAGCTAAATGCTTGCTACTTATGTAGAAGAGAGGGGCATATAAGAAGAATCTTCCCACTAATAACAAAGAGAAACATTAACAATAACAAAGAAAAATAAATTTCCAAGAATGAGTTAAATAACCCTAAAGTGTCAGTCACCCAGGCTAATTAAAACAAGGATGATGGTCGTAGTATGGAGGTGCGTATGCCGAACCATGAAAATGTTGAAACCCAAATTTGGGAATTAGATTCACAATTTGAGGCCATGGATCTTTCAAAAACAATGGTGGTGCGGGAACCCTATTTAATAATAGTTTAGAACCAAAAATTCTAATGAGTTCTGGGGTGCAAAAATTCACACAAGATGAAGTGAGGTGCATAAAGAATAAGGATGATTCATTCTCAAATTTTGAAGAGGATGAAAATTTGGAAGCCCTAATTAACAATAATCTTGATCCAAAAGACCTAGCAAACCCATTGGTGCAAGAAATCACACAAGATGATGCAAGAAATGAAACTGAAAAGATTGACTCACTCCTAGGAAACCTGGAAGTTGAAATGGGTGAAATTGAGAATGAACTAGAAGCCCGAGAGCTAGATGCTAAACTAGAAGAGAATCCCCACCCAAATAACATAATGGAAATGGAAACTAACATGGAAAAAAACAAGGAAAATAATAATGATAGTGATAACCATGTAAGTAATACTAGACTTAAGAAGGAGGCCAACCACAATTGCTTCTCTTCCAAGGGAAGGAAGGAAAAGCATAATGCATAGTAGTTAGTAATGGAAAAAATAAGAAAAGATATGGTAAGCAATGAAATGGAAAAACGAAGTGAACCCTCAGAAAAAATGTACATGCCAAAAATTTTAAGCTCACCAAAGTGGTGGAAGAAAATGAGAATGACCGCATAGTTAATGGGGTGGTGAGCAACATTTCTGTTAATAATACTAATGTCCCCCCGACAACCTCTGTCAAATAGATGGTGTGTGCTATTGAAAGCAGTTTGCATCCCACCTGTATCCACTGAGATACCACCAATGGATTGGCATTAAATCAAACATTGGGAGAGGTGGAAAAAGGGCCCCACAGTGGCAATGTGACTTCATGTAACTAGGTCATCGATGGTATCTTGATGGATACTGGTGTGGTGGAGACCTTTCCTTCGGGGTCAAGTTTTGAAGAAGTTACATCCAACCTAGAAGGAGGCTTGCACTTTGATATGGGTGCTCCTAGCTTCGTGAAGAGTAGTGAGCCTTCAGGGGATAATGGTGGTCACACTTCTAAGGAGACTAGAAGTATGGTAGAGAGTGTAAATGTGGAGCGATTGCCGAGGACTAGGAGGGCCTCAAGAAGAAGCAAGCAGTCTATCATCCTAGTAGGGAGAGGTAGCCTCAAGCTCCTAACTAGGAATAAAAGAAGGAAAACTAGCACCATCATTTTAAGTCCCAATGCAAAAAGGCTGGAGCCGAATGATAGGGTGCCCAAATGCTTTGAGAACTTCAAGATTAAAAAAGAGGTCACCTGCAAATCTGGTATAAATGAATCTTAACTATGTATCATAGAATGTAAGGGGTTTAGAGTCCCCAAACAGAAAACAAATTGTAAGAAGGTTTTTGAGCCAATTAAAATGTAAGGATGTGGTTCTCCTCCAAGAGGTCAAGGCAATAGGATTTTCTTTGGAAACTAACTCAAACTTCATTTGGAGGGAGGAATCTCATTTTGTTACTCTCCATGATAGGGGAAGGGGGGGCAACCATCCTCCTCTCTAAGGAGTGGAGCCAATAAATTTAAAGCCATGGGACTTCCCCCTATAATAGGGTTGTCTGGGTGACTCTAAAAAAATATGATGTCATGTTTGGTATTTGCTCCATCTATTCCCCTAATGAATATAGGGAAATAATTCAACTTTGAAAGTGGATTTGTCAATTGGAGTACATCACTTGGATTTTGGGGGGAGGCTTCAACATGATTTAGTACCCCAAGGACAAATGTTGGGGAATTGGTATGGATTGTAAAGGGAATGAGAAGTAGTTATAGTCAAGGATAAAAACCAAACTAAACTTGGTTGACTCCATTGAAGGCCAGAAAAAAGAAACTACCATCATTTGGTATACTTGGTGCAATGCACAAAGGGGAAATAAAGGAATTTATTGTCACCTAGATAGGTTATATTTGAACAAGGATAATTTTGTGATTGGTCCTCTTAGGATGGTTGTAAGATCAAAGTTCACCCTTTCACCCTCTTTGATCACCACCCCATAAAAATAAAAATTTAGATAAAAAGGTCTTGGGGGGTGAAAGGAAGAGAGGGAGTGGCTTCCTCTTGAATACAAATTTGCTCAAAGATGGAGATTTCTTGGATGTAGTAAAAACCCTCAGGAACATAAATTGTTGGATGCATAAAGACTCAAGTGCAATTGATAGGTGGAATCTAAATACCAAAGGGTGGAAGGACCTATTTCATACCATAGGCAAGAAAAAGTCCTTGGATAGGAGGAAAGAGGAGTGGTTGCTTTAGGAGGAGCTCCTATAGGCCAAAGCTAAGTTGCAAAAGGACCCTGGTAATGAGGATCTTGGAAAAAAGCTCATGCTTACAAAAAAAAATCTTTGAGAAGGCACCAAAATAGTAAGGTGCAGGGCCTAAAGGTTAGATCCAAGCTCAACTGGTTGGAAAATGGTGATAAAGGAACTAAGTTCTTCTCCAGGTTCCTAAAGGAAAAAAGCTTCAAAGAAAAAATAGTGCAAGTCCAAGTTGATAGGGAACTGTACACCAGTCTGGAGGATATCAAGGGGCATTTCTTTAGCTTCTACAATAATTTTTTTTCTTTAGAAAGCAATGTGGCTGGTTGCTTCAAGGCTAGGAAGCTGATTAAGGGTATTATCTTGAGGAAGGTTGGGGGTGAGGAAGCAGAAGGGTTATGTAAAGAGGTGTCCAAGGAGGAAATTAAGACGGAAATCATATCCTTGTAGAATGAAAAATTACCTAGGGTAGATTTCCTCCCTGCAAAGTTTTACAAGGTCTTCATATATTGGGTTGTGGATGATCTTTTCTTGGTGCACAAGGAAGCACTAGAAAGGGGGTCTTTGGGAAAGAACATCAATAAAGGGATAATCAAATTAATCCCAAAGGAAGGAGATAAAACTTTAATAAGGAACTAGAGACCAATTACATTGCTCAATGTGTCATATAAAATCCTAGCTAAAGTCTTGGCTAGGAGGCTAGAGAACATTCTGCCAAAATTCATGAATAACACACAAACTGGGTTCATCATAGGTAGATATATTCTAGAGAATTTAATAACTAACTGGGAGGCAATGGAATGGGAAAGAACCTCCAAGCAAGATGTGGCAATGCTACTTCTGTATTTTGAAAAGGCTTATGACAGGGTGGAATGGGGGTACATCAAGTTATCCTTTGAAGCCTTTGGATTCCCTGAACCATTCTACAACATGGTTGTCACTCTATTTAAGGATGCGGTTGCTCAAGTTGAAGTTAATGGATCCCTTATAGAGAATTTTGGGCTAGAAAGGTCAATCAGTTAAGGCTACCCTTTGGCACCCACCCTATTTTTCATTGCATCTGATGCTTTGCACTTCCTTCTTAGGGAAAATATTGGTGCCTCAAAGATAAAAGGGTTAAGTCTTCCAAATAAGAATGAGCTCCTCAATATTCAATTTGTAGATGACACTACTCTCTTCTATTGGAAGAATGAAGAAGAGTGGCTAACTATACAACTTGTGTTGTCATTGTTGTCACCATGTTATATGGGTTGTGACTGCAAGACTAAGTCAGTGCTTGATCCGATATTTTGGTTCGGTATCTGAACTGGTATACAAGCTACACCCTTCAGTATCTTGGTCTGCAATCCTCCGTAGTTGATAGTTGTTGCTTGTTGTTTTGGGAAATAGTTTATGGGTGTTGAAATCATGCATGTTTAGAATCTCTCATGCTTCGATGCTCGTATGGTGTATCGACATTATTCTATTGATTACTTTTTACAGTTAATCCTATTTCTGGCCAACTTCATGAATAGTTGTGATATGGTGAATCAATTTTTGTTATGTGGATATATGTGTGACCTATCTTAGGTCTATGCCAACACGATAAATTATGCTACATGTTTTGATTTATTGTTTGGAAAGATTTTGTAAACACTTGAGGCCGATAGTTGGTATTTTTGATAAACAAGGATTGCATCTAATTAGGTCAACCTAATTGATGCTTGCAGATGGATCAAGTATATATATTGGAAAGTTTTTGAAGATTGAGATAGAAGATGCAATTGTGAATGTGAATGTGAAGAAGTGCAAATATGATGAAGTGTGTCAATTCAGTTTACTGAGCATCATTGGAACTGTATCAACACTTGTTAGGTGCACTCTCATCAGTTCATTTTGGCTGTTAAGCCAAATTTTGTTTTGTAATCCTTTTGTAGGAAGTGAGCCTCTTTGTGTAAGCAGTGACCTTTTGTATTTAGATAGTGAGTCCCATTTAGGGAAGTGAGCCTTATATATTCAATTTTGGAACTACTCTATATTATGAGTTAATCCTCACTGTGGTTTTTCCCTTATTGTGTTTTCCACATAAAATTTGGTGTTCATTGTGTTGATTTTGCTTTCTGTTATCTGCATTTCATGTTCATACTTAATAATAGAGCAGTGTGGTTGTAAAGTTGATAAGTGTTGAAGTTTTGTGTTTGAATTTGGTGACAATTGATTCACCCCCCCTCTCAGTTGTCCTGTGCCTTTTAACAATTGCTATCAGAGCATTGGTTCCTTGGTGTAGAGCTTAACTGCTTGAGGAAGATCTTGAAGGTTGATCAAATGGATGATAAAGAAGAACTCCAGACTGCACTTGAAGATATTGATAAGGCATAAAATGAAAATAGATACTTGAAAGAAAATATAGATGAGGCTAATGAATGTATTCGTAAATTGAAAGAACAATTGAAGAAATTCAAGGAAAGACATAGAGAAGTGAGTGAGCAGCATAAACACAAGATCATCAGATTGAAAGTGCTTGTAGAAGAAAAGAAGACAATTGAAGAATGTCTGAATACTATGGTGCAGAACATGTCTGATGAATGCACTAGACTTGAACAAGAGGTAGTAAAATTGAAAGTAGAACTAGAGAAGGAAAAAATATGTGAGAAAAATTTCAAATCTAGCTCGAATAAGCTTGAAGAATTTCTTGCAAGAAAAAAATCAAACAAAGATAAAGGTGGCTTGGGAAATGATACTGGTGAAAGTTCCAAGACTGTACAAAATACAATGAACAATCAAAATACTCAAGACAAAGGGAAGCAAAAAATAAATTCAAGAAAATTTGCAAGGAGATCGCCTGTGAGACAAACTAATGCACAAAAATATCCTTCTTTCAAAGGTGTCTATTTTGTTAGAAACCAAGATCTGAAATGCAAACTAGAAAATCACCTTCCACAGAAGAGAAAAACAAAAAAGTAGAGATATTGCATAAAGATGTGCAAATTGATATATTCAAAGTACCAATAATTACAAGAGATAATTTTCTTTATAAAAGCAAAGATGCATAAACCTAATCTTATCTTGAGAAACAAGATAGCTCAACAAGATAAGGATAAAACCTATAACTTAGGAATTAAATATGCCTAATTAAACTTATGCAAAGTGTAATTAATAATTAATTACACCAACAACCCCCCATAAGTGCAACTTGGGGAGAAGCAAATTATTATGTAAATGATGTCAAATGGGTCCCAAAAACAAAGGCTTGATCAAGTACCCATGTACAAATGCAAAGAGAGAGAAAACCCAGTGGGAAAAACCCCCCCTCAATGAGATGAACTGCTGCAAAGAAGCACTGGAAGAACACTGATGAAGAAACACTAGAACCTTAAATTTAGCAAGCAAGGAAAGATAATTTTGTTTGCAAAATACCATATCAGAATCACAAATGCAACAATAGACCCGATGCCAAGGAACATTGGAAACTCACATACTGGATCAACCCTTGAATCTGTAAGCAATAGTAGATGAAAGGATGAATGAAGCCCACAATGATGACAAAATATAGAAGTTGTGTCTCTCGAAGCCAATGCTAAACTGAAACTAAAACTGCCCATAAGACAAGTACCATCAAGATTTTGGAACATTAACCATAAAAACATGGCATTCAAACTGAGAAAGATCTGAACCAATGCAGATCAAGAACCATAAAATCCCAATGTGAAGTGTGAACCAATGCAAACCAAAGATGTGTCCAGTGAAGTAAGAAAGAAGCTAAAGGAAACAACAGGAAACCAGAAAAACTCATGCGAGTTGTCACCAACATGAAGGATGGATGCAAGAACCCCCCTTAATGGAACTTTATATCAGTCCGTTATTACAATACCCAATGATTACAGAAGGAGAGAATGAAAAACTACATAAACATCAGCAAAAATGCAAACCTAGTGCATGAAACAAAAAATGATTGCATGCATAAAATAAGGTACAAATCTTCTATAAATGACCTCAAATCTGCATAGAGGCCGAAACTAGCTTTCCAACACTGTGAAAATCATGAAAAACGGATAAGCGAGTCAAAAGATACGTCTCTTGGAGTGAAAATGGCAACATCTGACTTCCAAGGCCGAAAAATATAAAAAAAGAAAAACCAGAAAATCACACCTGCACCATTGCCTAGAGAATCAAAACATATTTCCGACGATATCTCGTTTGCAAAAAAAAGACACCGTATGCCCAAGTTACGCCCGTTTCCGTGAAAGTGCTCCAAAAAAGTCCGATTTGGTCATCTGCAGCCCTCAGGGGCTAAAAAATAAAGCCCTTGGTCGTTTGGGCGGACCAGGGGGCTGAAGTGTAGGGGCCGGCGGTGGAGCCCCCAGTTGCCCATGTGACCGGGGTGAGGGGATGGAAGCCTGATGGGGGGCTGAGCTAGGCGCTCGTTCGCCCATACGTCCTTAGTGGAGGCTTTACCAGGCGTAGGGGGTTGAGATTTGGAGAGCAGCGGACTGGGCAGAGGAGGCCGCTAAGCAGCGGGTTGGTGGAGCTCTGGTGGCCGCTCAGCGGTGGATGGGCGGAGGTGCATTTTGAACTATGAGCACAAAAAACTACGCAGTTTTTGATTTTTTTTATATATATTTTTGATTTTTTTTCAATTTTGGTGCCTCGAAAACTGTGCCTGGGGCCGTACGGCCCTCGGATAATTTTTTTGCCTCCCCAGTCGACTTTGTCCAAATCAAATTTTTTTTATATCAAAATAGGGGTTTTTGGTGTTGCGAATCCAACGACGAGGTCCGTTTGGACCCAAAGTGCTTCGAAAATCAGGCGACCCCCAGATCTATCAGAAAAATCATCGAGCTTGAAACCCTCACAGATCTGGCAAACAGTGACCAAAATGAATGAAATAAAAGTCATTTCTAACTTTTTCCAGCGCTCTGAATCCAACGAAAAACCCTTATTTGATCCAAGACACTACATAAAGATGCTCAAGGAATGAAACCCTCGAGGGACCCCGAACGAGCTCTGCAATGTATTCCTCCAAAAAAGCTGAGAAGGGGATACAAATCGAGGCTCTAATACCATGTTAGAAACCAAGATCTGAAATGCAAACAAAAAAATCACCTTCCACATAAGAGAAAAACAAAAAAGTAGAGATATTGCATAAAGATGTGCAAATTGATATATTCGAAGTACCAATAATTACAAGAGATAATTTGCTTTATAAAAGCAAAGATGCATAAACCTTATCTTATCTTGAGCAACAAGATAGCTCAACAAGATAAGGATAAAACCTATAAATTAGGAATTAAATATGCCTAAGTAAACTTATGCAAAGTGTAATTAATAATTAATTACACCAACATGTTTTTCATGCAACAAATTTGGTCACAAGGCAACAAAATGTAGTAGGATGAATCAATTTATTGGTTCTTTCTCTGGACAATGTTTCTCATGCAAGAAATTTGGACATAAAGCCATTGAATGAAAATCTTAGGTAATAATGATCAATCAAGTGATGATGGATAGGTTTAATGGAGGCATAATGAATCTATTTTTTAATGGGTATTGCTATACTTGTAACAAAATTGGACACAAAGCAAATCAATGTAGATCGAGAAGTAATGGAGGTCAGACTAATCAGGAAAGTGTTGTTTGCTATAATTGTAACAAACTTAGACATATCTCAAAGGTTTGTAGAAGTAAGGGAAATCAGTCTGCTCTGGTAGAGAAGAATGAACCAACAAAGAAAATCGACAAAGAAGAGGTGAATAAATAGATGAATAAGATATGGAGAAAGAAAGAAGAAGAACCTAAAACTGTTGATGTGTCTGTTCCCTCACCCGGTACAGAAAATTCCATTGGGAACTAGATCTTGCATGGTCTTAAGGGGAGCATTATCAAAAAACTATAAAAACCACCTAGATGAATGGCATGTTAGATGTTGGCATGAGGATGTATTGTGAAGAATGAATAAATAGAGGTTTTGGAAAAGAAACTAGAAGAAAACATGTTGGAATGCTGATTTGTGGATCGAATTAGGGATTTTATAAGCAGAGAAGAAGAGTTTTTATCAACTTTTTGAAATTTGTCGCATTTAATGTGAATTAGGGAAAATCGATGGTGTATAAGGTAAAATTCGTAAGTCTTTTTGATCACTTGAGCACTTGAAGAGTTTGAAAGGTGTTTTGGAGCGATCTGAAGCACTTCTGAAGTAATTTGAAGGAATTATTATGGATATTGAGGAATTATTTCTCAGTTTACAAAGGGGAAGAAGGAAAAAGGAAGAAGTTTCAACTGAACAATAATGAATTCAAGAAAAGATAAGCACGACAATGGATAGAGGATTGAGTGGCAACATTCCATTGAAGTTGAAAGGAGTTGAATTGAAAGAATTTGATCATAGAAAGATAAAGGAAATGGAACTAGGGCTGAAGAAAAATGAGTTACAGAGCATAAAAACCCTAGGTATGGATTTATGGGGAGAATTTCCCTAGTTTGCAGATAAAGAATTCATCTTGTTCTTGTTAAGTTGATTCAAGAATGATAATATTATGTTGGACAAACCCTACCTGATCACAAAGGAAATGATTGAAGCGATTACTGGTTTATGCAGTGTTGGGGATCTCTCTGGGAAGAAAACCATGAAATACAAAGATGTGGAGGAACTTACTGGAATTGATAAAGACCCTTGAACTCTATTGATAAACACTCTTGTAGATTCAACTGTAAGAGAAAATGTTGTGTGGGAATCTAGTATTCTTGTTGGAAAACAAGTTTATAGATATTTGGAATTGTTGGCAGACAATGTAAGTGTTTCCAAAACATATTTCTCATCCCTAAAGACAAATCTGTGCTCCAATATGTTAGTACCTAGTCAGTTTGAAGTGGGTTCATCCTTTGGTAAGAAAGAGTTGGAAGTTATCATTGGCGAGTCCCCTCTGGAACCTAAAAAGAGGAAAACTATTGTAACAAATGTCATGGAAGAAAATAAGAATGAAGAAGAATTTATGTCTGGATCTGACTCCTTTGATCCAGAGGATATACAGATGATGCTAGACAAGGGTGAAATGAAGAAGATTGGTGAAATATGGAATGCTTGCTCTCCAATTGAGAAACTTAAAATTGATGATGTACTAGTTGATTATTTTCTCAATAGGGGTATTTTGGTTACAAATGTATCAGATTCTTTGCTAGATAATCTAGTAGAAATTATTGAAGAGAGAACATTGTTGGAAGGACTTGAAGGTCATAAGTTTAATGATATGATTGAAAGAAGATGTACCGAAGCAAAAAAAGTTTTATCTAAACATATTAATGAGACATATAATTCATCAAAGAAATATATGACATCTATAGGTATTGTCTCCGATGGTCGACAACTGTTGACAATTTCAGAAGCAAAATTGAAGCCATTGGATGAATAGTATTGGAAATAATTTTGATTTCTTCAAAGACAAGGATGGAAAATAGAGAATAAGAGTTGGTGAATTGCAGATAGAGTTGATGACTACTTAGAGGAAAATAGAAGATATGGTTAAAACTTTCTGGTTGGTTAAGAAAGTTGCTGAGGTTCAGTTAGATCATCTCTTCAAAATTCTCTCTGATGTAGAAAATTGTGAACGACTGTGTCTGTCTTCTAATCAAACATCCTCCTTTATGCAGTTATCTTTATTGGATGGTATGAGTGAAATAATGAATTTGGCTGTGCTTGCTTGGAAAAGTATTCTTTCGATCATAAGAGAGAGGTACAAGAAAATATTTCATGTAAAACCAGTCATTTTCACTTGAATGTTTGAAATGGAGTGTTGGAATCTCTTTATCTATACAATGTTGCATTGTACAAATGTTTACATACTACTTTTGGTCGCTCTTTTCCATCAATGTCAAAGGGGGAGAGAGTCATGTGAAGAAAAAATATGGTGATAGGGGGAGAGAATGTTGTGTTTTGTAAATTTTGGCACATGTTGCCATCAATGACAAAGGGGGAGATTGTTGGAAGAATAAAGAAGAATGGCTAACTATACAACTTGTGTTGTCATTGATGTCACCACGATATATAGGTTGTGATTGCAAGACTAAGTTAGTGCTTGATCTAGTATTTTGGTCTGGTATACAAGCTACACCCTTTGGTATCTTGGTCCGCAATCCTCCACGGTTGATAGTTGTTTCTTGTAGTTTTGGGAAACAGTTTATGGGTGTTGAAATCATGTATGTTTAGAATCTCTTGTGCTCTGATGCTCGTATGGTGTATCGACATTATTCTATTGATTACTTTTTATAGTTAAGCCTATTTTTGGCCGACTTCATGAATAGTTGTGATATGGTGAATCAATTTTTTTTATGCAGATATAAGTGTGACCTATCTTAGGTCTATGCCAACACGATAAAGTATGCTACACATTTTGATTTATTGGTTGGAAATATTTTTTAAATACTTGAGGCCGACAGTTGGTATTTTTGATAAACAAGGATTGCATCTATAGACAATGAAAAATGTCCTAAGCTCGCGAGTGTCATTTTTCTTCATCCTCGTCCTTCGATAATTGAATATTTTTAGTTATTCAATTATGTTTGATCATATTCCTCTATTAATTAAATAATTTTTAATAATTATTTAATTAATTCACTTTCTAATCTTTATTCTATCCTGATCGATTAAATAAACTAATTGCATCACTAATTTCTCCCTCTTCTTCAATAGTTAAATAAATTATTATTTATTTAATTATTTTGTCACCTTTCATCTATAGTTAAATAATTACCATTAATTATTTATCTATTCATGGTCCTTTAATTCTTCTATAGTTAAATAATTATTAAAATTATTTAACTATCCCATGCCCCTCTATTAAATAATTAATCTAAATTAATTATTTAAGGTCTAATTTTCATCTCTCCATTTAATTAAATTGATAAATTTAATTAAATGCTCCTCTTTTCATTTTCTCCAAATAAATAATTTGAATAAATAATTTATTTTCCACTTGTCCATTTCCTCCACTCTCCATTTTTGAATAAATAATTTAAAATAAATTATTTATGCACCACCTAGTCAAAGATGCTCTGTCATAATCCCCTGTCATAACATTCATTTCTGTCATAGCTTGCATGTCTTGCATGTTTGTCATAGCTGTCAGGCGTCATAGCCATCAACATCATAGCTTTTCCATGCATGGCATATTTTTGGTGCATCAATGTTGGACCGTTGATCTTGACATATTTTCTGAGACTTAATCTCAACCATTCATTTCATAACCTCCCTCTCATGCATTCCCATCCATTGATCTTGGAATTTTTCTAGAAGATTAATCTCAACTGTCCATTCGAAAGGTTGTCTATAAAAGCAACCTTCCTTCTCCATTTTCACCTTAACAACTATTCTTCTCCAACTTTCTACTTACAATTTGCAGGTATTTGCACAAATTAGACTACAAATTTGAGGGAATATTTGCAAAAGGAGAAATAGGAGAGCAAGAGAAGTGATTCAAGTTCAAGCATGGGGAGTATTTTGATTTGATGTTTTATTTTCCTTATGCTTTCATTTTTTTCTCTTGTTTGGATGAGGTTAATAGTTTAAAAGTGTTGGCTGTCACTTTGTCTATGCTATTTGATTTCTGACCCCATCTCACATTGGTGAACCCGACGTGAATCTTACAATTTTGTAGAGAAATTTGTGTGTTTTCTTGTTTTTTTTTTGCTGTTTTGTAGGTTATAGCCAAGAATTCATACGAAATCCCATCATCTTCTTTTGAGCACAGAAAAAAGGGCACATAAAATATTTTAAAATGATTATCTGGGTTTTGTAGGCCTCGTTATCAGATTTCTGGAACTTCAAATGGTTTAAAATTTTGTTAAGATTTAAGAAAGTTATGGCCGTTTTAGTGATCACAACTTTTTAAGACTTAGTTGTTAAGAACATTTTTTTGTTTTGTTTATAACACTTTTGTCTTGCAAGATTTTGCAAAACTTGTTTTGGGTTTTGAAGGTCTATGTCTTAGCCTTCCATAGATATCTACGGTTTGAAATTTTGTTTTGTTTTGAGAAAGTTATCACTATTTTAGTTTGCTATTTTCATTCAAGTTTTTTTTTTACTAATCTTCTATTTGTAGCATGTGGCTTTGGAGTGAGGCTCCCAAAAACTGCTTCTTTTGGAGCAACAAAAAAATCAAACTCTTAATTTTTAGTTTTCTTTAATTTCCTTTTCTTAGTTTAGTTTAGTCTTGTCATTTTCTAGTTTAGTTATTTATTGACTTTTAAGTTTTGGTTTGGTTTTTAATCTCTTGTCCTAACTTAGTTTTTTGCAGCTTTCTCGTTGGTCTAAGAAATTTATGAAACTACTAACTTGTGGTTTTGCAGATCCATTAATCGAAGACTCATTTCTCAAACAATGTGTTTGCGATTTCTAGTTTAGAAAACACTTCCATTGGTGCATTAAAATGAACATGTGTTTGATTCTATCTGACTGTGCTTGAAGGTGGTAGGTGATTATGCTTTCACCTTGTGAAAACTAGGTGATTAGAAAACTAGACCCACTTTATTTTGTGTAACCCTTAAGACTTAATAATCGAAGTATCCTCTCCCCTTGCACTTTCGAGCGATATTGGGTGTAAAAGAAACTATTATTATTTCTAGAAATGGGCCTACCTTAAGGGACAACCCGACCAGTAAAAGGCTAAAGCCAAGCCGCTTCTAGCTGGGATATAAAATGGGTGCTTGAGGAAAGTTCAAGTACTATGAGTGTAGATGTGTCACACAGACAGAGTAGTACTCCCATAAACCCTGTTGAGCATAACCTCTTCAGGTTGGAGTGCCACCTAATTGGTGATTAATCTCTCACCCCATGTGTGGCCACTCAAACAGATACCCTTACTAGACACCCATTGTTTTAGAAGTTAGCCATTTTTAGCCATTGCTTGGTATAGTGCAGGGTACAATATCATGCTTGAAGATACTCACTACTGACTCCCTTGAGTAGAGATATCAGTTCTTGGGAAGTGACTATGCAGGAATCTAAATTTGGTGTGCCCGTAGAAGTGCGTGCAAAGAAGGGAGCCTGTGCCACCAAACTTCTAAGATATCCACTTTCGAGAAGGAGAGGTATTCAACACCAATCCGGGGTGTATCGGTGGGCTATACCAAGTATACAAACCCTTGGCCTATTGGGATCGTGCTTGTATTATGTGTGTTTTCTTACACTAAAACATTGTGCTTGTCAAGTGTTTTCTAGAGTCACAAACAATATTCACAACATTCATAAATTTGGACTCACACATTCAACCTTTGAGAAATCAATTTTTTTTTACCTTGAAACATCAGAAAACTAAAATTTTTGCAACTTGTGACACAACTGTTGAACCGCATTTGATTAAACTAAAACACATTTTCCATACTATGACGCATTCGTATGATAGCAACAAAACCCTCATGCAAACCAGAATCTAAGTCTAAACACTTTCAGCCTATTGTCAAACACTTTTTCCAAGAGGACTCTATCAGAAACCAACTTTGAAATTTCTCAAAATCTTTATCATTCAACCATTAGTTTGCATTTTTGACCCTAGGATTAAACTTTCAAATTTTTGATTTCATCCATTAGGTTTCATAATCACCATTTTCAGCATTAGCTTGACCTTAGATTTTCATTTTTGCATACTTTGGATTAGGCTAACCTTATCACAATTTTCAAAATCATTGCTTTCGAAACTAGATTATCTTGGACTTCATCATTCATTCCTATTTTCAGTCGTTGTCCTTTTTGTGAGGATTTCCAACTCAACAGTCTAGTTAGGAAAACTCACTAGTCATCTTGACCTTGTCACTTTTTCATTTTCAACAAGTCCTTTGGTAACTAAAATTGAAAACAAAGATTAAGCTTAGAGTGCTTAGGTACTCCTATCTCCAAATTGCATTCTAGTTTATACCTTGCATACTTTATTCCCAAAAAATACAAAAATATTATTCATCCTAGTCATCATTTTGAACCTAGACTTTGCATTAGTTGCATCTTTAGTCGACATAATCATCTTAGTCCTTATTTTGCACCTTGTCATCATCATCATCATCCTAGTCATAATCGTCACTTTAGCTTTTTGGCATTATGCATTTCCTTAGGTAAACATTATCATCCTGTTGCATTGTCATCCTTTATCACACAAAAAGACAAAAACATAGACTAGTGTCATACTTGCATTGTCATCATCTTCATTTGAGAAATTTCCTTGATGGTGGGAACAAGACTTCAAAGAAAGAAAAGACAAATGGCAGACTTTGGACAAGACTTTGACAACAACACCAACACCAACACCAATCCCAATGACTAGATTTATGACAACCCATTTGGCAATTTGAATGTACAATCATCCATGAGCATGTCAACTTTCTTTCAAAATCCACTTTTTGAACAATTCATACAAAGAGACCAAAATGGACAAGTACTAGCTGAGGATTTAGACGCTACTGCTCAAAACCCTGACATAGCTTAATTTGTAGAAGAATTGGTCTTGAACGATTTTGAGAGATACCTTGCTATGCTTTTGGACCAAGGGGAAAAACTACCAAAAGGATTCAGCATTAATACCATAAGACCTTCTTCTCTAAACAACACGAAACAAACCATGACATCTCAACAAAACATGAACAGTGCCTCCAATAGCAATAACATTGTGGTCACCACACAAGTTGCTACTAACACCATTAAGGTGACATCTAGTGGCACCACAAGTTAAAACATCTCCACCTCAACTAATACAACATCTATGGGAGGAACATCTACTATGTCCATGCCTACAATGCCCACATCATCATCCTAAACAATAGGAGTAACTGTTGGGTCCACATCAACGGGAGAAAATATGAAAAACCCTATGTCAGGATCTTCATCTATGACAATGGGGGAATCTTCATCACAACCTTATGGTGGAATTTCATTTAATCCCTTTGGAGGAAACTCATGACGAGTCTTCATTCAAGGCCCTCAACACAACATTAATACATCATCGTAATTAAACATCACACATGGACAAGGACAAAATATGAACATTCCACATGGACAAGGACAAAATATGAACATCACACATGGACAAGGACAAAATATGAACATCACACATGGACAAGGACAAAATATCCACATACCATATAGACACTTCCAAGGAACAAACACCAACATGCTACATGGACAATTCTTTCAACAAGGACAAGGAACTCAAATGACACAACAAATGTGTAACTTTGGCAATCAAATGAGTCAAGGATTTCAGATACCTCAAATAAAAACAAACATGGCTGGGTCACATATTCCCACATACTCATCCTAGATTCATACTCAACAACAAATTCCCACTCACAACTGACAATATCAGCAAATGCCTAATCAGAACATACCGTACTTTCAAGCAACCAATGATCCCATTGTACACGCCTTGCTAGCAAGAGTGGATGACCTTCAAAAATAGATGGAAAATATGAAAACCTCTGACAAGAAGCTAGAAATTCCATACGAATTATGTCCATATCCTTTTGATACAACTTTGTACATGCCACCATTTCCACATGGTTGTGGCTCCAAACTTCAAGAAATACAAGGGTAAAACAAATCCACTTGACCACATCAAAGAGTTCATAACAAGTTGTGTGGATATTGCTCATGAGCACACATACCTAATGTGACTGTTTCCTAAAAGTCTCATAGGACCAGCCTTAGAATGGTTCTATACACTGAAAACTGGAATACAGTCATGGAAAGAACTTGCTGAAAAATTTGTGAAAAATTACACATACAACATTGACACAGACACCTCCATTACCAACTTATGCCAGCTAACACAAGAAGATTCAGGTGAAACCTTTTTACCATTCTTTCAAAAATGGAGGGGCCTAGCGAGTCGCTATCATATAGACATACCTGAAAAGGAAAAAGTTGACATGTTCATACAAACGTTATTAGGCCCATTGAAAAATGGCTTGCATGTTCATTGTTGCACAACTTTTGCAGACCTAGTTGAACGAGGTGTCCAAGTTGAACAAGCCCTCATTGCTGAAGGAAGACTAAAATACAGTCCTAAAAACAAAAATGCAAACCCTCCTCTTGCTGACAAAAACAAATATTGGGCTAAGAACAAACATGTCACCAAAGATGGTGTAGTCGATGCTAAGATTGTCAATGATATGGGTCCTATGATTACTCTAAAAGGGACACAACCACAAAACACACAGATGATGACACAAACCTATCCTGCTAATGCTATCTAGACAAATCAAAATAATCAAGGCAATCAAAACAATCAAATTCAAAAACAACCTAGACAACCCAAACAATTCCCTAGAGGACGTACATACACTCCCTTAGGTGAGCCTATTGAAGAAGTTCTCAGAAAATGTCTTTAGAATGGTGTCATCACACTTGAGGACCCCAAACCATACAACCCTAGGTAGTTTAAACCATCTTGGTGGGATGATAATGCATTTTGTGACTATCACTGAATAAAAGGACACAAAACCTCTTCCTGTAGACAATTGAAAAATCTGGTACAAAACCTTATTGAAAAGTGTATCATTGAAATTGGTGGACTATAGTTTTCTTCTAATGTAGATCATACAATACACAAGAACCCACTACAGGATCATGGTTCTGGAAACCCTTCTACGTTAAATACAAATAAAAATAGTTGAGCCAACTATGCCCGTATTGGATATGACTATTTTGGGGGACCTATCGTACATCACATTAGAACAACTGATGAACATGTCTACACAATCACCATTAGAAAGGCCCCTGAATGCAATGTCACCACCCATGGTGGAAAGGTCACCATAGCTGGCCCTCCTCCCCCTAGACAACCAAAGGTAACAACATCTGGGCCATCCACTTTGCAGTTGCAACCGTGTCCACAAAATAAGTAATCCCAACCTAAAGGAAACTTTAATCTTATTGACCAGCTTGGAAAAACACCCTCACAAATCTCTATTCTTGAGTTGTTACACATCTCGCCTGCCCATAAGGCCATCCTAGATAAAACATTGCAAGAATCCTCCATTCCCCAAGATATTGATGTCAACCAATTTGAAGCCATGATAGGATATCTCATGACTCCCCACCATATCACCTTTTCTGACCAAGACTATTTGTCATCCAAATCTAGCCATAATGATGCCCTTCATATCGAAGTTTTTGTTCATAAACATAAGGTCAAACGAGTCTTAGTAGATGGCAGAGCGGGACTGAATATATGTTCCTTAAAATTGGTCAAGGTACTAGGATTTTCTAATGCTTGCGTAGATGCCAAAAGAACCATTGTTATCAAGGCATATGATGATGAAGAACATTCCTCTTGGGGCGTAATTACACTCCTCATTCGAATCAGGCAAGTAATTGTCGACACCACTTTTCAAGTTCTGGATTTGGACCTCCCATACAACATTTTACTCAGTCAACCTTGGATCCATGCACTGAAAGTTTTCCCTTCCATGTATCACCAATGTTTGAAGTTTCCTTTTGAAGGCATTGAGATTACTATATACAGAGACCTTGATCCGTTCCAATATTGTACCAACTTATGAGGTGTCTCAGAATGTCAGGTGTCTATTAACCGTGAAGCCTCGATGTCTTCATCTTCCAAATTCATCAACCCATCAACACTTGCAAAGCCTTCCACATCCACATCCATCACCACATCATCTCACTACATTGATCCATCTTCATTGACCAAGTCATACACTCCATTTACCCCTCCATCAAACCTCAAGGTCCAAATTCATGACATGGGATGTGGAGAATATCGTATGGATAATTTACCAGCAAACGACAATGCTAATGTTGCTGCTAGAGATCAAAATTCCAACGTTGATGTCAAGATAGTTATAGAAGGAACACAAAAGGATGGTCATGCTTGGATTGAAACCTTTTGGGACCCTGATGAAACATCGGCCTTTGCCATATCTACTTCCTCTCAAGCTTTTCATATCTATTATAACCCCTTGTTTGACCAAGAAATTTACGATAACCCACTCTTTGAGCATGACCTCGTTGAGGATATCCAATCATCATCCTTCCATCCCACCTACCCTAGGCTAGGATATGAATCTCCTATTGTCATCTCTACTAAGTCATCTTTCCAAGTCATTAAGGATGTGCAAGCCTCCTTGAGTGTTAACAATACATAAAAGGATAGTCCAAAAGATTCCATTAATGGCATCTCCACTCCCATTCATCCACTAAACATTCCTTTCACTTCACCTACTTCCCCCATTTCACACACGTCCACTCACATCATAGACATGGATCAACAAATCATAGCTCAAGAAAAGAATAAAGGAAAAGCTCCAATGAACGAGATATCTTTAAAAGGAGATCAAAAATCAAAAGAAAGAAAAGAAGATCAAGACAAGTCCCATAGCCAAAATAAAAAGCTATAAAAAAAAACAAAAATAAAATTCAAAAGTGAAAATGAGAAAAAGTCGATCTCAAAGTATGCTTCTCCATCAAAATCACTGGGGGAATCTATAAGGAAAAAATTCAAACAAAGCGCCTTTTGATCCAAGGTCTATATCCATGTCACTCTCACTCACACCATATACTCTGTTCCATCCATCCATGTTCACATATCCATCATATCCCTCCATTGGTGATGTCTTTCAATGTATCTTTGACAACAACTGCTTGTACTCTAGCTCATTGGTTGCCCAAGCTCCTTTTTGGCTGAGGCTTGATGGACCACATAGTGTGCACATTAGGGATCCTACCATAGCCTCTTTCATTTGTCACATCTATCATCCTTCATATCTGCCACTCGTACTTCTCATCCTGATCAGGTCTTTTCATCTAGCACGGTCATCCACACAAGATCAGGGCATCGTCAAGGAAGTCCATGGATCTGGCATTTATCAATTTTATACCTAGCTTCAGAGAGCTAGGGAAAAAGTCCTAAAAAAATACAAAAAAATTAAAAAATACAAAAAATCGTCACCTTGATGAAAACTTGGCAAACAGGTGTCTTGGTGACACCAAAAAAAAATGATGAATAAAACGACAAAAATAAAGAGAAATAATTTTTCCAATAGTGAAAACCTGGTAAATAGGCACTTTGGATAAGTACCATGGTGAAAACTTGGCAAACATGCGCCATGTGTAGTCAGTCATTGTTGTTCCATCTACTGTCACTCTATCTACCTTTGTCCCTAATGAACATACTCTTTCTAAAATTTGTCATAACACTTCACCCTGACATCATGACATTTCTGTCCATTGCTGACAATGGTTGAAATCAAGTCTTGCATACTGTCCACTGTCCATGCTAGTCATGCCCTTTTTTTACATTCCATTTTTCCTGGCTCATTCTAAACTTGACTAGGGGAAAAATTTTATCATGAGACTGCAGTGGGTACCACACGTAATCCTAAAAATCCTAAAATTTCTTGAAAAAAGACCTAAAAATCATAAAATGTCCTAAAAAAAGACCTAAAAATCATAAAATGTCCTAAAAAAGACCTAAAACTCATAAAATGTCCTAAAAAGACCGAAAAATAAAAAAATGTCCTAAAATAAATAAAAAAATGTCCTAAAAATTAAAAATGTCCTAAAAAAACCTAAAAATAAAAAAATGTCCTAAAAAACCTAAAAATAAAAAAAGTCCTAAAAAAAGACCTAAAAATAAAAAAAATGTCTTGAAAAAAGACCTAAAAATAAAAAAAGTCATTAAGAAAACAAAAAATTCCAAAAAAAGTCATGTCAGTCAACACAGTCATGCCAATTCAAGTCTTGATTAGTTTTTGTCATTGTCGAACTACGTTGTCTCTACACACTTGCTACGTAGGCAAGGCTCATCTTCAAGCCCCCGAGACATTAGGTCAGTCCTATTAGGTTTTTCAAAACAAATCATGACTCAATCTTTTGTCAACAAGACAAATTCATTGGTTGTGTCGAACTACGAGGTCTTTGAGTGTATGACATAGGCAAGGCCATCTGTCGATGAGCCCTCGAGGCCACACTAGGTTAGTCCATTAGGGTTCATTGCATGATTTTCTCACACATGAAATAGTATTTAAATTTATCATGGTCTTTGTCCAAATTCGAACGAACAATTTACCCAAGGGAACTTCTGCAGTCTTTCAATCAAGCACGACAATCATCTTGGCATATCAAAATTAGTCAAACTTGGTCAAACTAGTCAAATCTTGCTTACTCTACAGATGTGTCCTTTTGAAGGGTAGCCCATCATTTAATCATTCCCTAGGCTGTGTCCTTCTTAGGCATCGTCATAGTCATCTGGCATTTTGAGGATTCTCACGACATTTGAGATACATTCCTCTTGATATCGACATCATTCAAGATGTGTCCTTCCTGAATTTGACAATCTTGACATCAACATCATTCAGGATGTGTCCTTCTCGAATTTGACAATCTTGACATTGACATTGTTTAGGATGTGTCCTTCCTGAACTTTACATAAATTCGACATCTTGACATCGACCTCATTCGAGATGTGTCCTTCCCGAATTTGGTATCACTCTGGCATCGATGTCATTTAGAATGTGTCCTTTCTGAATTTGACATCTCGGCATGATTTATGATGTGTCCTTCCTAAAATTGACACCAATCTGGCATCTTCATATCGTCAACCCTGGCATTTTGACACCAAGACATCCAACATTCCACCACACTTGACAAACTTGACATTTTGACATTCAAACACTTGGCAAGCACTTGGCATTTAATCTTATGATGCTTATTTTGTCTTTTGGAAATCATGATGCTAGTTCCTTGAGGATGTCCTGACAACAGGATTTAGAGGAGCAATGATCTTTCATGATTTGTCTTGCCTATCTTTACTATTTGTGGTTGATTATGACAAAAATACTGGGGCAATCACTCTCTTAGTATGAGTCATGATCATCCTTGTCTACGACTGCTTGTCTCACGTGATGGTACAACCTTGCACACATTGGTGTACGTCATATCATGGTGTTTGTTGGCCATTACAATAATCTACCCAATGATGATAAATATAAAAATGTAAGCATGAAAGTTGGTTCCCTTATCATTTCTCGTCTAGCTTTCCATCTTCATCCTCCTTTCTCTTCCACGCTAATATCCATCCCCTTCCAAGCTAACATTTCTTCTATCCTTCATCCTCTAGTCTTATCATCCATTTTGAGAGCACACTTGTGTTCTTTGAACTCACCTGTCCTCTCGAGGGGGCATACACAACCCTCCTCGTCATTCTTCTTTCACTGGGGCATATTTCAGAATTAAATTTCTTTGACACAATGTGATGAACTGCATTATGTCAAAGAGGGGCAAAATGTAGACAATGAAAAATGTCCTAAGCCTGCGAGTGTCATTTTTCTTCATCCTCGTCCTTTGATAATTGAATAATTTTAGTTATTCAATTATGTTTGATCATATTCCTCTATTAATTAAATAATTTTAATAATTATTTAATTAATTCACTTTCTAATCTTTATTCTATCCTGATCGATTAAATAAACTATTTGCATCACTAATTTCTCCCTCTTCTTCAATAGTTAAATAAATTATTATTTATTTAATTATTTTGTCACCTTTCATCTATAGTTAAATAATTACCATTAATTATTTATCTATTCATGGTCCTTTAATTCTTCTATAGTTAAATAATTATTAAAATTATTTAACTATCCCCATCCACCTCTATTAAATAATTAATCTAAATTAATTATTTAAGGTCTATTTTCATCTCCCCATTTAATTAAATTGATAAATTTAATTAAATGCTCCTATTTTCATTTTCTCCAAATAAATAATTTGAATAAATAATTTATTTTCCACTTGTCCATTTCCTCCACTCTCTCCATTTTTGAATAAATAATTTAAAATAAATTATTTATGCACCACCTGGTCAAAGACGCTCTATCATAATCCCCTGTCATAACATTCATTTCTGTGATAGCCTGCATGTCTTGCATGTCTGTCATAGCTATCAGGCGTCACAGCCGTCAACATCATAGCTTTTCCATGCATGGCATATTTTTGGTGCATCAATACTGGACCGTTGATCTTGGCATCTTTTCTAAGACTTAATCTCAACCATCCATTTCGTAACCTCCCTCTCATGCATTCCCATCCATTGATCTTGGAATTTTTCTAGAAGATTAATCTCAACCGTCCATTCAAAAGGTTGTCTATAAAAACAACCTTCCTTCTCCATTTTCACCTTAACAACTATTCTTCTCCAACTTTCTACTTACAATTTGCAGGTATTTGCACAAGTTAGACTACAAATCTGAGGGAATATTTGCAAAAGGAGAAATAGGAGAGAAAGAGAAGTGATTCAAGTTCAAGCATGGGGAGTATTTTGATTTGATTTTTTATTTTCTTTATGCTTTCATTGTTTTCTCTTGTTTGGATGAGGTTAATAGTTTAGAAGTGTTGGCTATCACTTTGTCTATGCTATTTGATTTTTGACCCCATCTCACAACATCTAATTAGGCTAACCTAATTGATGCTTGCAGATGGATCGAGTGCATATATTGGACAATTTTTGAAGATTGAGATAGAAGATGTAGTTGTGAATGTGAATGTGAAGAAGTGCGAATATGATGAAGTGTGTCAATTTAGTTTACTGAGCATCACTAGAACTGTATCAACACTTGTTAGGTGCGCTCTCATCAGTTCATTTTGGCTGTGAAGCCAAATTTTGTTTTGTAATATTTTGTAGGTAGTGAGCCTCCTTGTGTAAGCAGTGAGATTCTGTATCCAGATAGTGAGTCCTATTTAGGGTAGTGAGCCCTTGGCAATGAGCCTTATATATTCAATTTTGGAACTACTCTATATTGTGAGTTAATCCTCATCGTAGTTTTTCTCTTATTGGGTTTTCCACATAGAATCTGGTGTTCATTGTGTTGATTTTGCTTTCTGTTATTTGCATTTCATCTTCATACTTAATAATAGAGCAGTGTGGTTGTAAAGTTGATAAGTGTTGAAGTTTTGTGTTTGATTTTGGTGACAATTGATTTATCCCCCCTCTCAGTTGTCCTACGCCTTTTAACATCTTCCCTATTCTAGAGGAAGCAAACATTTCTAACCTAATGGATAAGCTGAACTTGTTCTGTACTGCTTCTGGTGCAAAGGTCTCTTTGAAAAAATCCATTATGTTAGGATGACATGAAAATCCTTTGGATTGGTTAAGTAAATTTGAGGTACAATGGGGGGACCCCAAAAATAGGTAAGATATTTGGGGATCCCCTTTGCTATTGACCCCAATCTAAAAGAAATGTGGCTATGGATCAAAGAAAAAATTGAGAAAAAGATCAGTAAATGGAACAAGCACTTTCTATCGTTGGCTGGGAGGATGCCAGTCTAGAAGCAAATCTTGTCATCCTATAGTGTGTATTTTGCATCTATTTGGCTATTTAGTAGCTACCAGGTGGATGAAATTCAAAAGAAAATCAGAACTTTTTTGTGGTCAGATGACAAAGGGACAAGGAAGAAGCATGTAGTCAAATGGGGTTGGTTTTTCTTGAGTAAAGAAAATGGGGGGCTTGGGCTTAAGGACCTAAAGTTGTAGGGTATTGCCTTAGCCTCCAAGTGGATCTTTAAATCCCTAGAAGGGAATGAATCTTGGAAAGATCTAGTAAGGAACAACATCAAGAATGCTCATCCCAAGCATGCTAAGGCATGGAAGGATCTCCCACTTTGTGATCTTCTTAGAAGTGGTCATGCAATATCCCATGAAGGCTATGTGGTCATCAAAAGAATTTGGAAGGCCTAAGAGTACTACAAAGCACATATTACAAATTTCCAATTCATAAAAACAATAAAATTGTCACCCACAGGTCAATCTAGTGGAATTTAGAGCACAATGGTAAGAAACTTGCACCCCTTCAAGGGTGCTCTACAAAAATTTGGGCTAGCAAAGGCATACAATTATTTAAAGATATTCTAAAAGATGGGAATTTAAAAGATTGGGAAGAGTTGAGTAAGGAATAAAATGTACCAACAACTAACTGGAGAACCTATACCACAATGAAGGAATCATGTAAGGGAATTCAATTCCCAGTAGAATATGATAACAACATAGACCAATTTAATTAACTCTTATGGAAGGATGGACCCAAACTTGCAAACCTGAACTCCAAACTAATATACAATGCACTTGTTAACTAGCAGGAGATGAGGGATCATATAAACAAAATTTGGGGCTCTTAATTGGGTAGTAAGAAATGGTCCCATATCTTCAATAATAATTTGTCACACATCATTGAACCTAAAAAGGCATGCTTTAGATGGATTTTACTCTTTCAAAAACTTCCATTTAAAATGAAACATGATGATATTGATATGTGCAGTCTATGTAGGGTGCCTCAAACAATTAATCAAAATTTCTTTGAATGCTTGTATGCAAAGGAGTTGTGGTATTTATTCTATAACAAAAAAAAAATATGGGATGATAGTGGTAAACTCAAAACTGATAGAATTCTTTTGATAAAAGATAACAAATTGGCTAAAGAAATTTCCTTATTTTGGTTATGTCTCTCTACTAAAATTTTGTGGACTATATGGAGGGCAAGGACCGATGAAAATTTTAATGGATCAAGGAGGAAACTTACCGAGTCTATCAAAAGACTCACACTACATAACATGGATTTGTAGGTTACATTAATGGTCAAAGTTTCTGAATTCCAATTCCTGAAACTGCTAGAGGATGACACCTTGAGGATCAATCTTCATGAGGTCAAATGCAAGAACACTTGGTAGGTGGGGAAATCAAACACTGAGGTCTTCTTAAAAGCTCTTGAAATGTTTTAGGAGTTCAATGACAAGGTGGAAAAGGAGGTAGATGTCCCAGGAATGCTTAGTATTGAATATTTTACCAAAGAGGAAAGAGATGCAGCTGAAACCCTTTTGAGACAAAAGAATATGGTGTTGGAGGATAGGGGGTCTAATTCTTAGCCCTTCTTGCTCTATTTTTGTGTTCTTGGTACCTAATTTTTGTAATCAATCTAGATCTCTTTGGCTTAGTGGTGGAAGTGGATGCACTTCATTTTGTAGAATAGTAGATTGAGTGGAAGGCATTCACAGTATGGTAGATCTTTTTGTAGGGCTACAATACTTATCTTTCTCAAATTGTCAGGTTTATATCAAGGCAATTTGTAGGCAGTGTAAAACAATGTAAAAGCAATGTAAAAAATTTGTAAATGGGTTTTTTTGGGGGGATATATGATGTATAAGGGGCAAAGGGAATGTTGAAAAAGAATATGTAATATAGGGCCCTCAGATATTGTAGTAGTACTGCTATGATCACCATGTAACTTTTTGATTTTCCTATATCTAATACAAAAAAATCTCATTGCTTATTAAGGAGGGAGATATACCTAAGGAGGAGAATGATTACTGTGTAGAATTGTCGATGTTGATTCTCATGTAGAGAAATTTTAATTTTCCATCAATGCCAAAGGGGGAGATTGTTGGAAATAGGAGATGTCAAGACAAGAAGATACAAAGAGATTGCTATATAATTGTCATTGATGTTAAATAGGCATCATAAAGGTTAATGTCAAAAGGATATCTTTGTGATATTAGATGGGGAGATTGTTGGTTGTTGTTAAAATATTAGTTATAGAAGAATGATGAAAAATGATGGAGTGAAGAGATCGATTTGTAAAGTTTCAAAGTTGCATAAAAAGATGCAATATTGTCATACAAAGTTGTCACGTTCTTGAAGAGGTCATTTTCAGAGGTTTGTAGAGAAAATAGGAAGCATATCTTTTATGGGTTTTTCAAGTAGATTCTAAAAGAATGATTCACATGATCGGGAGATCAAGGATGAGCTTAGAAATAATTTATTTCTATTCTTTGGTAGAACTAAGGTTTTTCAAACAAACCCCAAAGGTTCTAAATCATAAGCACTTCATAGTATTATATTTTTCAATTGATCGCTTATAGTCAGTCATCGGTTGCTTAAGTTATGAATTAATCCCTTGAAGTTGTTTATCAACTGATCCCTTGACCTAGGGTTTACCAGCTAAGTAGAGCTTAAATATTTCTAAAGTTTAAATTTTAATTATTTTGCTCCCACTATTCCACAAAGTTCATGGTGGACCTGACCTTTTTGGTCACGAAAGTGCAAAATTTAGCCATGTTTCTGCTGGGACCAAGTTCTTATTGGTTATCAAAACATCACACTTGTAATGCTTTTTGACAAGGTAGTAACTGTAATATGCAAAATGAAAACACGTATCCCTAGTGACGACAACTAGATAAGTGTTAAATATTGATTGCATCACTTAGTTGATTCACATAGTAGCTGTGAATCACCCCAACAAGGTCATATTTGTGATATGCGATGGTGAGTGGATTATGACACAAGAAGACATATGGCATAATTTTTCAATTTCATAGAAGAGATGGTGGGTCCTTGGTTCACTCCTACGAGTGTGTGGGGAATTAACATGTGTCCATGATGACGTCTATGGAATAGGTGGTAATGTTTCATTACATCACACAACCCCTTCAAATCATGAAGATGGCTTTTGAGCCCTAAGCACGAAAGCGATAGGCATATATGATGCGATGGAGATCAATGACCGATATTTAAAGGAGAGTTGATCGAATGAATATGTTTTAAAGTTGAAGATTTTCAATAAAGAATGTTTGATAATGGTGTGAAGATAATATCAATGGATAGCATTTTAAGTTA
The DNA here is from genome assembly GCA_007258455.2 of Sequoia sempervirens. NCBI lineage: Eukaryota > Viridiplantae > Streptophyta > Pinopsida > Cupressales > Cupressaceae > Sequoia > Sequoia sempervirens. Next base: position 68,677,369 of record VDFB02358134.1, read on the forward strand.
TGAAGATTACAATGGTTAGGCGATGGAGCTCGACACAGAAGAAAAATTTAGATCTACCATGACAATTCAAAATTGAATTTTGAGTAGACGAGTAATGTCATAAACACTCAGATGGTGATAAGATCAAATATAGTTCAATTAAGTAGTATGGTCATTTATTATAGTTGCAAACCTTATGTATCAAATCTAGGGTTTGATACAAAAAGACAAGCGGTGGAACATAGCATATAAAAGAATTTTTTTTTTCAAGTGTATGTGCTGAGAGCCAAGTAAGCAATAATATGTGTGCAAAAAATAGAGGGTACATAGCTCAATAAGAAATGTGTATGAAAGCTCAGATGAAGAACAAAAATGTTTAATAGAGCTGAAGCAGTGATGACAAACCTAGATCAAATGCATATAGATGTCTAGGATACACATTCTCAGAGAAGGAAGGAGAGTGAAACACTAATAAGAGATGAATAGGAAAGAGAATAATTATTCTTGTAGCAACAAAGAATAAAGGATATTTAAAGAGTAGAATAGAGTAGAGAAGTAAATGTACAATTGTAGATTAGACTTGCAATAGAGAATTAGGTGCACTTGGAATCATTTGTGATCAAGAGTTGTAGCTCCTTATATTTGATTGGTTGGTGCCATTAGAATGTTGAGTTGGTGCTCAGTTATGGGATTTATGTCTCCTCGGAGTTGAAGCTCTTAAATCAGGGGATTGGTGTCTCCTTAGGGTTGGTACCCTTAAATTTTGTAACCAGTGAGGTTTTACTGTGAGGCTGGATTAGGATAGTAGATCCTAGCAACTGTTCTCACCATGGTTTTTCCCATGTTGTGTTTTCCATGTATATCTAGATTTATGCATACTTATGTGTGTTTGAAATCTGCATATTCTTCTAATTTGATTTAAAAGGATCAAAGGAATAGTTTTAAATAACTCTACTAATTCATCCCTCGTCTCAATAGATAGTTATATTCCAATAAGAAATTCTCACAAGAAAGAATATAATAAGTAAATTTTACAATATGATGTAGGAACCAACCTACTAGAGACACCAATCCCTAAAATTTTCAATAGGTACCAACCTACAGGAGACACCAATCCCTGTCAGAACAATACAAGTAGAACACCAATCCTACTAGAACAAAAATAATGGTGGATTTGAAATTTAATTGTGACATGCACCAACATCGACAATGATACTGACACTCCCCTTTTTTCTTCACGCTTATGCTACAACACAACTATAATTCCCACTACAATACTTTCATTGTAATCTTTAATTACATTTGTTACATTACAATGTATTTGAATATTTGAAATATATACATGAAATTACATTAACACTCTTCTATGTTGGCCAGGGATCCACACCAAGCTAGACAACATAGGGTGGACCTAAATTCAAATTACATGAAATGTGTAATACACTAGTCCAAACTTGCTTGAAAAAGAACATGACACCTTGCACCACCATGAGAACCTTAGACATGTCCTATCCTCACTCCACATGCTTGATTTGAATTTTGCATGCTTGTAGCTATTACCACACCTACCTTGAACTTTGAATAGCTTGATGGGACTTCTGATATTTCAAACTCCTTGGAAATTGAGTTGTGCCATCAAAAAGCTTAAGAAAATGATAGAAATAGTGTAGGTATTCTCTCCTCCCAAACCGTAAAGCAACACTACATTTCTAAAATAAATTACACCCATATTAATTAATATCTTTGCCCAAAAGATATCCTTTTGGATGAAAACACTCATGTTGATTGCATACTCGACATGGTATAATAAATTCATTAACTATCTAAAGGTAGTCACACCAAAACTGACTTGAAACATGATACCTGAAGATATTAGACATTCTCCACACTATCAAACAACATGCTTTTGGAACCTTGAGACAATTGAAAATTATAGTACTCCTACAATCTTCTTCATTTTGAAAACCTTCACATCTGACAACCTTGACACCCTTTGATAATCACTATCAACAACAATGAATTGTAGACATGAGTTTTACATCAATGATAACCTATGCTCAACAATCTCCCCCTTTGTCATTGATGGAAAACAATAAAATACTGGGGCCACTAAAACACTCCTAATGAATAAATCTGAATAATTCTTGTGATGTAGCATTTACTCCCCCTATGAAATATATGACATTGAAGGATAGAAAGATAGTTATTCTTTCTGATCAATTCAACATTTTGAGCACTCTCTCCTTAACATTTCCTCAAATCAAGATAGTTATTCTTTCTAATAAATTTAAAATTTTGAGCACTCTCTCCCCCTTTGACATCAATGGTAAAGGATTAACATCCTAAGCCAGTACAACAACATCCAAAAACATGTTTCCTGAATAGACTCCCCCCGAGTCCAAACATCACTACTTTTGAAAAATATTCTGCATGAGCACCAAACTTTCTTGCGTCAAGGAGACCAAGCTCCCCCTCACCCTATAATTTCCTCTTGAATCAAGAGGAGGGAATAATAACTTCCAAATTTTTCCAAATAAACTCAAATGTCTCCTTATTAAGTGGATTCATGAATATATCTACAACTTGATCATTTTTATCCACATATTCCAACCTTAATTCTTTCTTTGCAACCTTCTCTCTCAGAAAATAATATTTGATTGCAATGTGTTTTGTTCTTGAGTGCATCACCAAATTATTTGAATTTTTTATTGAACTGGTGTTATCACAAATAATAGTGATAGGATCCTTAAAATCAACCTTCATCTCCTTCAGGTTCTACTTCATCCAAAGCACTTGAGTACAACATGATGCTGGAACAATATATTTTACTTTTGCTATAGATAAGGAAATTGATTCCCACTTATTACTCAACCATGGCACTAAAATGTCTCCAAGGAAGAATGCATTGCCACTTGTTCTCTTCAGATCATCCACACAACATGAAATTATCACTCTTTTGATAGAAAGGACCAAGTTCTTCAATAGCCTTCAAATACTTGAATATCCTCTTCACTACCTTCACATGAGTCTCTTTAGGTGCTGCCTAAAATATGGAAACCATTCCAACAACTTGCATAATATCTAGTCTAGATGTTGTCACATACAAAAAAATACCAATCATAGATCAGTACAAATTTTGATCTACCAGAGTAGAGTCATAATCCTTGCTCAACTTACACCTGGTAACCATAAGTGTTGCAACAGGTTTGCAATCTTCCATCCTAAACCTACTTAACATCTCCTTTATGTATTTGTGCTGTGAAATAAAAATCCCTTCATTTGATTGAACAATCTACAACCCCAAGAATAAAGACAATTCTCCAAACATAGCCATCTCAAATTCATTCTACATGGCCTTCTAAAAGTTTTTGCACATTTCTTCACTACTACCTCTAAAAATTATGTCATCAACATAAACCACAACTATCAAAGTTTGTTCTCCTTTTGTTTTAATGTACAAATTACTGTCTACATAGCCTCTGCATAATCCTTGATTTTGCAAGTATCCATCCAACCTTGAATACCAAGTTCTAGGAGCTTGCATGAGTCCATACAAAGCCTTCTTCAATCTACAAACATAATCCAAATTGTTAGTGCATTGAAATCCTTCTGGTTGTTCAATATATACTTCTTCTTCAATCTATCCATTCAAGAATGCTGACTTCACATCCATATGATACAAATTGAAATTCTTGAATGTTGAGAGAGCTAAAAACATTCTTATTGCCTCCAATCTAGCCACCGAAGAAAGTGTCTCCTCAAAGTCTATACCTTCAACTTGAGCATACCATTTACACACAAGTCTTGCTTTATTTTGGATCACTTCACCTTCTTCATTCAACTTGTTTCTAAATATGGGCACTTTGTTCCAATCATATTTTTATCTTTAGGTCTTGGGACAAGCTCCTTGAAGTTTTATTTTTCATGATCTAATTTAGTTATTCCTCCATTGCTTCCATCCATCCTTGTTCCTTGCTAGCTTCATTATATGTCTTAGGTTCTATCTTTGATAGTAAAGCAAAATGTACTTGTTCACCTGATCTTTCCAACTTCTTTCGAGTTAGAACCCCACCATCTTTATCATCTATGATCTGATTTGTAAAGTGATTTTTGTGAACATACTTGACTGGAGTTTTTGAAATAGTTTCTTTTGTATCTTTAATGTTCTTATGAATGCTGAACAAGACAACTAAGAGGGGGGTGAATCAGTTGTGACAAACTTTAACCTTTAAAAATTTCACCAAAAATTAAACAAATCATAAGTCATTTACTCTGCTAGTAAGAATAATCATTAAGTGCAAAGGAAAAAATTGAAAAGCATCACACATACACAATAACATCAGATTTATATGGAAAACCCAATAAAGGAAAAACCACAGTGAGGATTAGATAACAATATAGAGAATATCAAAATGGATTACAAAGACTCACTACCAAAGAAGGCTCACTACCAAAACAAGACTCACTGTCTAAATTAGGACTCATTGTCCAACAAGGGTTAACCACTCGGAGGGCTCACTGCCGCAAAATTACGCAAAATTACAAAGAAGATAGAAGGGATTTGTTACACAAAGAAAAAAAATCTCAATGCAATAGATATTTCCACCACAACTCACTCAAACACTTGCACACATGCATGAATGATAGAGTATACCTTGAACTCACGACATCCAAAAACTCACAATTAGATTTTGCACCGATCTATACCAACTCACATCACATACACACTGATTCACATATATCTTGCTTGCACTATTTATGTATCTTTCACTAATATATCATCTTGTATTTATACCATCTTCAACTTTTAAATATGTCCAAAGTCTGCCACACACCATTTGCATTTACAAATTCAAATTAAGCTGGCACAAAAATATTCTAGGGTAGAATTAGAATGAGGGCAATCCAAACACACGCTTCAACATGCTTCCATAAGCTTCAAAAGTAATGCTAAACATAAGGTCGGCCAAACTAGTGTAAAACACATAAATCAATTAAACACATGCAACCTTGACACGATCCAATCTTTTTAGACAACAAAATTAACTTGAAAATGATCATATCAGCTTAACTCCAGAACCACAAGTCATAAGACTCAAAAAAGAAGAAATTTAGAGCAACTACATTTCTCCTGGACCTCAGCTAGATACACTGAAAAACACAGTTCACAACTGGTGAACATAACTTGCACTATACAATGATCCAGAAGCCCAAAATATGGATATAACAACTTCCAACAACCACAAAAAACATATCTAAATCACAAAGACATAGGATCAAATCTCAGAGCAAAACCCAAAACAAACACTAAACACCTGCAACCTTTTTCCTTTACAATTTTCTCAATATCCTTGACATATACAACCAATAACCTTCATCCATGACAACAAAAACCAGTTGAAAACTAGTTAACTAGTTGAAATCAATGAAAAAACCTTCATACTTGCTTCATGCTTGCAACAATCTCCCCCTTTTTCATCGATGGAAACACATGATGTGAAAAACCATCAAAGACAACACAATAACTCTGAACACATTTCCTCATGATTTTATTTTCTGTTTCTTCCCTTTAGTAGATAATATTTTTCACATGATACTTCTCTCTCTCTCTCATATTTCTCTCCCCCTTTGACATCAATGGCAAAGGAGAAAGATATTTTACTTTGATTTCCACTTTGACATTAAGAACATAATACTCTTTCAATGACAACACATGACACTACCTACCCCCCCTGGGAGGTAGCCATAAAAACATCAGTCTAGAAGAAATATAGATCCATAGATCCATTAGACTGATGCATCTCCATATGCATCTAGTTCAAGAAAGGAGGGGAAATAACCCCTAAATTCTCTCAGAGATACTCAAAAGTATCTTTAGGAAGAGCCTTCATAAATATTTCAGCCACTTGATCCTTCGTAGGTACATACTTAAGCTGTACTTCATTCTCCACAACCTTCTCTCTCAAAAAGTGATACTTGATAGTATATTCTTTTTCCTCGAGTGCATCACTAGATTCTTTGAAATTTTAATTGCACTTGTATTATCATAGAAAATAGAAATATGATCATCATACATTACTCTGATATCTCTCAATATGTCTCATCCATAAAACTTGTGTACAACAAGATGCAACAGTAATATACTTAACTTCAACAATGGATAAGGAAATTGAATCTTCCTTTTTACTCAACCAAGCCACTAATTTGCAACCAAGAAGGAATGCGCCACTACTTGTAATTTTCTTGTCATCTACACAACCAACCCAATTTGCATCTGTGTAAGAACTTAGTGTAAAATCAATATCCCTAGGATACCACAAGCCATAATCTAGAGTTCCATTCAAATATCTAAATATCCTCTTAACAACAAAAACATGTGTTTCTTTGAGGTCTTCTTGAAATCTAGCCACAAGACAAACTACATGCATGATATCTGGTCTAGTAGCAATTAAATACAACAAACCTTCAATCATAGATATGTATTTACTCTGATTAGCCTTAGGTGAAGCATCATCTTTACTCAATTTTTAACCAGTCACCATAAGAGTGCATATTGGTTTGAATCATTCATCCCAAACTTCTTCAACATTTCTCTTACATACTTTGACTGTGATATAAAAATTCCTTTCTTTGTTTGATTAATTTGTAGCCCAAGAAAGAAATTCATCTCACCAAACATTCAAATTCTTTTTGCATTTCTTCAACAAACATCTTGCACATAGTTTTGATTTCCTCCAAAGATAATGTGATCAACATATACAACCACTATCAAGATCTTGTCATTTTCAATTTTAAAATATAGATTACTATCTGCCATATCTTTGTTGAAACTTTGTTGAATAAAATATATATCTAACCTTGCATACCAATCTCTATGATCTTGCTTCAATCCATATAAAGCCTTCTTCAATCTACAAACTATATCTGGTTGATTTGAAAACTGAAATCCTTCTGGTTGTTCTTCTTCCAGCTCACCATTCAAAAATGCAAAATTGACATCCATTTGATAGACCTTGAAATATTTATGAGCAACAAATGCTAATAACATTATGATAGCTTCCATTCTTTCCACTAGAGCAAAATTCTCCTAAAAATCTATACCTTCTACTTGTGAGTAACCCTTACACACAATCCTAGATTTATTTTTGAATACTTCTGTGTTCTCATTCAACTTGTCTTTGAATACCCATTTTGATCCAATTATGTTTTTATCTTCCGGTCTAGGGACTAATTCCCAAGTTTTATTCTTCTCAATTTGCATAAGTTCTTCTTTCATAGCTTCCATCCAATGCTCATCTTTACATTCTTCACTTATGGTCTTTGGTTCAACCTTAGAAAGTAAACACAAATTTATCTCACCAACAACTCTGCTTCTTGTTAATACTCCTTTCCTTTTATCTCCAATGATTTGATTTTCTGAATGATTTTTCTACATATATTTAGGTATCTTAGGGGACACCACTAGAGCTTCTTCTTCTCCTATTCTTACACAACCTCTTCAATTCTTACAAAATTAGGTTCATTAGATACATATCCATCAACTTCAATTGAATTCTTCATTGCTTCATCAACCTTGACATTTGTGCTTTCCACAATCTTCCTCAATTTTTTTATTGAAACATCTGTAAGCTTTGCTCTTAGTAGAATATCCAAGGAAAATGCCTTCATCACCTCTAGCATGAAACTTCCCTAAATTTTCTTCATCCTGTTTGATATAACATTTGCGTCCAAATACCTTAAAATACTTAACAGTAGGAATTCTTCCACACCATAGCTCATAGGGGGTCTTAGTATTGTTAGATCTTGCTTGAAATCGATTGAACACATAAAAAAAAGTGTGAATAGATTCTCTCCAATAAAATTTGGGCAAACCAGCTTTAGTAATCATTGATCTAGCTACTTCTTGAATTGTTCTATTCTTTCTTTCAACAACTCCATTCTGTTGAGGAGTTCTAGGAGCAGAAAACTATCTTTTTATTCCATGAACTTCACAAAACATATTAAACTCATGGGAGGTGAATTCAACACCTCTGTCAAACCTCAAACATTTTATTCTCAAATTCACTTCATTCTCTACCATAGCTTTGAATGTCTTGAATCTATCTAATGCATTAGATTTCTCTCTAAGAAAAGTAATCCACATATATCTAGAGTAATCATCAATCAAAAGCATAAAGTACCTTTTACCTTGTAGACTTCTCACTCTTGTAAGACAAGAGAGATCTGTATGATTCAAATCCAGTAGTTTGGTAGTAGATTGTTCCTTTGATCTAAAGTTGTTTCTCGCTTGCTTCTAAACTAAAAATTCTTGAAAATAACATTAACAGGCTTTGTAATCCTTGGTAAATCTCTCATGACTTGCACTTCTCTAATCCTCACCAAGTTATCAAAATTCATATAACACATTCTCTGATGCCATAACCAACTGTCATTAATTTGAGTCATTAAGCAATTTCCATCAACACCCTTAAGTTGATATATATTTCCTTCAAACTTCTTTCTTGCAACAATTACTGTTTCAAGTCCTTTCTTGATTTCACATCTCTTATCCTCAAATACAAGATTATATCCTTTACTACACATCTATCCAACACTCAAGAGATTATGCCTTAAACCCTTAACATAGTAGACATTGTCAGTATTATGCTTGCCATCAAAACTTACTAAACCTATCCCACAAACTTTAGCACCATTATCATTTCCAAACATAACTTAGCCTCCATCATATTTTTCAAGTTTAACAAACTTACTCTTCATTGGTCATGTGATGTGAACAACCACTATCAACAACCCAATAGTTCTTTTCTTGTTTAGCATGTAGGGTAGAGATTACAATATCTTCATCTTTCTCTTTCTCCGGAGGACATTCTTTCATCTGTCTTTTAGATTTAGTAGAACTAGGTTCATCTTTTATAAACAAGAACAAGCATTCATTTTCATCAAAATCTCCATAATTAGATTATTCATCAGAAATACTAGCATACTCATTCACATAATACATTATGTTGATTTTCTTTATTAAATCTTTGTTTGTTCTTCTTAGCTCTTTTCAAACATCTCAAAGCATAATGACCTATTCCTCCACAACTAAAGCATTTAAAGGGTAACTTACCTTCATACTTTCTAGATTCTTTCTTCATCCTTCTCACAAAGTTAGCTTCTACTTCATCAAGATTCTCTTCATCCGGATATTCATCTCTTGTAGCCTTGAAAGTAGTTTATGATTTGGATACATTTCTCAAATTTGGCTTTCTCATCTCATAAGATGTTAGAGTTCCCAATAACCGATCTTTAGTATAAGTCTTGTAATCCACATATTCTTCAATAGAAGATACCTTTTCACTATATGCATGAGGGAGAGTTCTAAGAATCTTCTTCACAATCCTATATTCATCTACTGTAGTTCCAAGTCCTTGCATTCCACCTACCAACTCGTCCACTCTTTGTACATAGGATTTAATGTTCTCATCTTCAAACATATGCAGGACCTCAAATTGTGCCTCCAAATTTTTTAACTTTTAACTTTTTCATTTCCTTCATGCATCTTTTCTAAAGAATCATGGAATTCTTTAGTAGTCTTCAGATTTTGAACTTTAATCAACTCGAAATGTGAAAAAATATTCTTCAAAATAAACTTCACCATATTGTTTGCTTCATGCGCCTTGGTTTCATCAGCTGTACTCAAACCATTAGCCAAAGGACTGTAAGAAGTCTTATATGATTTTTCAAAATCATATCCACAATACTCTAGGTATCCTTCCATCTGTATTTTCCAGATAGCATAATTTGTTCCATCAAACTTAGGGCATTCAAAAGTGATCTTTCTCTCCATCTTGGACCTTCCTTAAGCAGTTAAGCTTCTCTCCAAGGAACCAAGCTCTGATACCAATTGTTGAACAAGAAAATTGAGAGGGGGTGAATAAGTTGTGACAAAATTTAACGTTTAAAACTTTCACCAAAAATTAAACAAATCACAAGTCCTTTACTCTGCTAGTAAGAATAATCATTAAGTGCAAAGGTAGAAATTGAAAAGCATCACACATACACAATAACACTAGATTTACATGGAAAACCCAATAAGGAAAAAACCACAGCGAGGATTAGCTCACAATATAGAGAATATAAAAATCGATTACAAAGGCTCATTATCAGAGAAGGCTCACTGCCAAAATAGGACTCACTATCCAACAAGGGTTAACCACCTGGAGGGCTCACTACCATAGAATTACAAAGAAGATAGAAGAGATTTGTCACATAGAGAAAAATAATCTCAATGCAACAGAGATTTCCACCACAACTCACTCAAACACTTGCAAACATGCATGAATGATAGAGTACACCTTCAACTCATTGCATCCAGAAACTCACAATTAGATTTTGCACTGATTTACACCAACTTGAATCAAATACACACTGATTCACATCTATCTTGCTTGCATTATTTGTGCACCTTTCACCAATATCTCATCTTGTATTTATACCATTGTCAACTTTGAAATTTTATAAGAGCGAATTTGCACCCCTCTTGTAAATTCCCTTTTTACATTCCTCCACCTTAGAAAATCAAACCTAACTATGAAATTACACATCACCCATCCACAATGCATCCACTTGGCACTTGTATTTTGTGTCAGTGGGGGAATTTTTGTTAGGGATGCGAGCACGACGCACAGAAGCTTGCATGGCATGCTACCGTCCCTGATAGATTCTTGCCTCTGGAGTCCATAAGGACATTATACTCCTCATTGGGGATAAAATGTAATGCCTCTGTGTTGACCAGTTGACCTGAAAATGAATTTCCCTCCCATTTTGATCTTCAAATACATATCTTTCATGTTCATTCTATCCTCTACACACTAGCTAAATTTCTTTAGCATCCTTTGAGCATTTCAATCCATCTTCTACACATCTTGTTGCACTTTTTCCACCATTGGAGTTGTAACTTGGTGTCCCGAGGGATTGCTTCATTTTTGCAGCAATGTATACCTCACCAAGCTTGCAACCTCCTTTACGTGCTTGAGAGCACCTTGATTGAGAAGGTGATATTTTTTCATTTCTTCATTTCCATAGTATTATTACGATTGTTCGGTATCCTTTCTATTATTATCTTTATTGCATTTTCTATCTCGTGGCTTTCCTGGCTATCTGTGGAGGTGGAAACACCAAAGCGGGGGTTTGAATGAGGCAAACCCCTATACAACCCCAACATTTTTTCTCTCAGTTGTGTGTAGGTGTATGTGTGCATGGAGCTTGTTGGTGAATTAGACTCTTAGTGAGTTAGACTTTGTCACCTTGGCTTTATTTTTCTTCTTTATCATCTTCATAGTTATTTCTTACATTTTTTAATTTTTTAATTATGTTTAGAATGTTAAAACTCATTGACTAGATCATTAGTAGGTTTTTTAAATATACTTTTCACTTTTTGTCCATACGAATGCCAACACCCGAAAGAGACACTAGCATGCCACACTGTCATCCCTAACCCATGCTGCTATCCTCAGGAAAAGAGCTATCTGAGGTATAGTTTGGGTTCCAAAAACTAGCTCATTTAGTCCCATTCAAACATTTAGATCAGTAGAGTGACAAAAGAACTTGAGAGTGCTCTTTCTCTATCCTCAACCTAAAACACCCACTTAGCTTGAGGTAAGTTAGGGTAGCCCTCCACTCTCGACTCTCCATGACTTGGAGCCTTGGTGTGGTTGGTCCCCCTACATTACATTTTGGTGAACTCAACGTGAACCATTTTGGTTCTATTTAGTGATGATAAAGGCCCTTTGCTTGTATCCTAGGAGAATTATGGGTGTGAGTGTTGTGAGGCATTCCGCCTTGCAACTCAACTTATGACCCCTAGTGGTATAGTTGGAAGGTTTCGTAGGCATTGCAAAATGAAACCTTAGTTGGGTCACTATCTAGTTGCAAAACCCTTGGGGGCTTTGTGAAAGTTTCATCTAGTATACGCGATGGCCTCCTTTTTACATTTTTCCATCCCATCTATGCAACCTGCAAGTAGTTCCTTGGCATAACGTTCACCTTGTAGGACCTACCGATGAATTGTAATAGAGATCCATCTCCCTTATAAATTCTCACACGAATCAATGGAAACATTGCAACATGTTTTCTTGTTGATCCCATGTGTCGGGTGAATGTCATTACTAAGGAGATTATGCCGATTAACTTCTTACACAAAGATGGGTATGACAAATTCAATAGTACCATCCATACACACAACAAAATTTTTGTACCTTCCCTTGGATGCATCACGTTGTCAGTCCTTATTGGACCTAAATTAGTGAACTTACTCTTTGACATAATCCTGGGGTCTGAACTCTTCAGCGTGAAATTGGGTATTCCCTAGTTGGTTGCTATGAATGTAGTTCCCTTAGTAGTGCATAAATCCCTAAAGTTTATCCATGAGGGTATAGTGCATGTAATCCATGACACCAACTATAAACCACTAGTTGCATGTGGTGGCTACTCGTTGGATCACTTTTGACCTACACCTATTGGTCCACTTCCTCCTAGGATGGACCTCTTGTACTGAACTTATGTAAAGTACAAGAGTGGGCGCTTAACACCTAAAGTGAGATACTGTTTGTCTCCCTATGCCATCTCACATAGGGCTTTCTTGAAGGCTGATAGTGATGTTGCATTGGCTCAGAAAAGAGAAAAGAAGAAGTGTGCCCAAAACTCTTCTTATTCTTTTGTTTTTGTTGTCCCTCTTGTCACTTCCTCTTGCCCTACTACAGTGTCATTGGATTACGCTCCTAGGTGTTTGCTAGAGAGCTCGATGGTGCCTGCTTGGAAAGAGCCCAAGCATCCAACATTTGAACTTTCCATTCTACCCACAGTGCCTAGGCCCATTTGAGATGGTAAGGGGAAAGGTCCCCATGAGGATTCCTCTATTTCTTAGCCTTTGCGGCCTCCTACCACTCCTAATCCCCAGGCAGTGAATGGGAAGAGGCCCGCCGCTAAGGTGTTAGAGCTAACTCCCCTCACTATTACTCTGACCTCTTCTTAATCTCTCCATCTTGCTCCTATCCAGGAGTCCCTCCCTCCACCAAAGATGACCGTGATGGAAACTTCGATGGCCAAGTAAGAGCCTTTTGTCCATTCCCAACTTCCAGCCTCTAGCTACGAGAGTAGCAAGAATTGCCTTGCACATGAGCACAAGCATTAGTGGAAGGCTCTGGCCACTAAGCAGGCCACTTTATAGAGGAAGGAAGGGGAGTCGACCACTCCTATTTTGGGATCCGCTATTGTATCCTCCTCTCCTATCCCCTCTACTTCAGTTCCATCAACCTTAGTGTTGCTTCCACCTCCTACTATGAGTGTAAACATTCTTGACCCTAAAAAGGTGCAAGTGTTTATTGCTCCTTTGGTTGAGCTACCTCTCCTGATGTCCCTCTTAAAAATCCAGCCATTCTTAAAGCTCGTGGACATGTCGAACACCTCAGTGGTCTCTGCCATGGTCTTCTCCTCCTCCTCTGCGCCTTCTGCCTCATCCATGGGGATCTCACATCCCCCAATAAAATAGAAGATGGAGGATGGCCCCACTAACAATGGGGGTTGAAAGAGGAGTCCACCTTCTTCAGAAGGTGGTTCTGTGTTAGCGTGCGTTGTCCTAGTGACGAAAGAAGTTTCGATGTCCCCAGAGTTTTTCATTGCTCTTGAGTCACTCGGTGAGCCTAGTAGTGGATCTTGGGTGCTGCCTCCCTCGTTTGTTGAGACAACACATGACACTCCTATGAAGTGCATGTTTAACTCTTTGGATGAGGTCCTAGCCCTTTCATTGATCTTCGTGAAGTTGTTGACCTTTACCCCAGAAGAATTGAGTAGAGAAGACCTCGCGGGGCCTTGTTTCTTGGTTCTTGTTGCAGGGGGGAGGGTTGGAGGGTTCCCCCTTGATATTCTACCCTTAAAAGCTCATCTACCTTCCCCATATAATGATCTATATTGAGATGTCGATGACCTCTTGGTTGATGAGGACTAGGGGAGCCTATTCTTTATCTATAGTGTAGTTTATGCATGTTTGTTTGTGTTCCCCCGTGCTTCCGTTATGTGTTCCTAGATGACCCTTGTCATCCTCGTAGGTGCTTGGATACATGCGTGCTTTTATGTCGTACAACTTCCTCTATTTGTGGCATCATTCTTCCTCTATTATGTGTATTGGTTTTCGACAATTGGGGATGATGCAAAGTGTTCTAGGGGCATTTAGGCTTCCCTTCCATGTTGACCCAATTTTTTATTTTTATTTTGTCTTCTCGTGCATTCTTCATATGGTCTGATATAGTAGGGGGTTGATGACAGTTCATTAATATACTACTATTATACTTATATATATATTTATGAGTAGCTCTGGCCCTAAAATATCAGATCGCCCTTGTGTCTCCTGTTTGTAATATTTTTGCTCTCTTTTACATTTTTTGTCCTCTTATCTTTCATTCTTGCTTTGTGATGTTGCGGTGCTCATGTGTTGTACCTCACATGTGTGACAACATTACCACAGTGACATCTTGCTATTTTTTGTGGGCCACAACATCACTTTTTCATTCTTGCTTTTCTCTCCTTAAGATGACATGTGCCTCTATGTTTAGCACACACCATCCTAAGGGGGGCTATCATGTCAAATTCAATTTTTAGAAAATGCATTTGATGGCCAACCAATGAATATTTTCTTGAAAATATTTTCAAAACATTTTTCAAAAATTACATTCTCAACAAGGACCCCTAGAGAAACGTGTTTCCTTCATCATGGTTTCGTAAAGAAAGAACTTGAAGAACTTCCTTTGAGGAGCGAGAAAATTTTCCTCCGAGAGAAGCCTCGACCTTCCCCTTGTGAGGGGGAATTTTCTTCCTTTTGAATTCCTTGATAAAGTGAACATATTTCAAAAGGATTACTTGATGTTGAGTTGATTTATGAAAAATATGCTTGTACTTTCAAACATGTCCCTTGAGTGGATCCCTCTTCTTTTGAAGGGTTCTCGAGGGACCCCTTTGAAATATCATCAATTTTTTTGACTATCTACGTGATTGTTTATCTGCTTGTTTTCCTGCATGGTTGATTTTTGTTTTCTAACATGTTCTATCTATGGATTAATATGTTACTTTGTAGGTGTGACTGTGAAGTTGCTTTCCAGTCCAACTCTATAGAGTCCCCTTACACTGGGCTTCCTTCAGGAGAGAGTACCTAGGAGGTGCCTTCTTTGCAGGTTTGAGGGCCTATGAAGCACTTGCATCATGTTGGATTTGTCCATTGTTGGTCTGCGGGCCTTCGGTGTACTTTGTTCAACTTTTTAGTTCCGAGGATCTATAGAGTCCTTTGTTTGAACCTCCTTAAGAGAGAGTACCTGTGGTGTTATTTTCCTACCCCGCACTTTTGAGCTCACCAGATTGTGATTTTCTTAGTCGACAGTTCAAGTATACATTTCTAAACTCTTCGATCTACTTTACCAAACATTCATTGACACTTATGCTCACTAAAGTGGGGGAAAAACGTATAGGAGGGAATTTGCACCCCTCTTGCAAATTCCCTTTTTACATCCCTCCACTTTAGAAAATCAAGCCTAACTACGAAATTCTACATCACCCATTCACAATGCATCCACTTGGCACTTGTCTTTTGTGTCAGTGGGTGAATTTTTATCGTGGATGTGAGCATGGCGCGTTGTTGTCCCTAACAGATTCCTGTCTCTAGAGTCTACATGGACATTACAGCTCTCATTAGGGATGAAATGTAATGCTTCTGTATCGACCAATCGGCCTAAAAGCAACTCTTTCCCTCCCATTTTGATCTTCAAATGCATATCTTTCATGTTCATTCTATCCTCTACACACTAGCTAAATTTGTTTAGCATCCTTTGAGCATTTCAATCCATCTTCTACACATCTTGCTACACTTTTTCCACCATTGGAGCTATAACTTGGTGTCCTAAGGGACCGCTTCTTCATTGTTGCGACAGTGTAGACCTCACCAAGCTTGCAACCTCCTTTACGTGCTTGAGAGCATCTTGATTGAGAAGGTGATATTGTTTTATTTCTTCATTTTCATAGCATTGTCATTTGATTCATGTGGCATAGTATTATTATGATTATTTGGTATCCTTTCTATTGTTCTCTTTATCACATTTTCTATCTCATGGATTTCTTGGTTGTTCGTGGAGGTGGAAACACCAAAGCAGGGGTTTGATTGAGGTAAACCCCTATACAACCCCAACATTTTTCCTCTCTCAGTTGTGTGTACAGGTGTACGTGTACATGGAGCTTGCTGGTGAACTAGACTCTCAATGAGTTGAAATTTGTCACCTTGGCTTTAGTTATCTTCTTTATCATCTTCATAGTTATTTCTTACATTTTGTTATTTATCAAGCTGTTTAACACATTAAAACTCATTGACTAGATTGTTAGTAGGTTTATCTAAACTTCGTACTACAATTTTCACTTTCTAGCTATATGGATGCCAATGGCCCAGAGAGATGCCAACATGCCATGCTATCATCCTTGACTTGCGCTACTGTCCTCAGGTAGAGAGCTATCTGAGGTATGGTTCAGGTTCCAAAAACTGACTTGTTTAGTCCCATTCAAACATTCAGATCAGTAGAGTGACATAAGTGCTTAAGAGTTCTCTTCATTCTTTATCCTTGATGTAAAACACCTGCTTAGCTTGAGGTAAGTTAGGGCAGCCCTCTGCTCTTGGCTCTTCGTGACTTGGAGCCTTTGTGTGTTTGCTACCCCTACCTTACAAAAATATGTCCAAAGTCAGCCACACACCATTTGGGTTTACAAATTCAAATTAGGCTAGTTCCAAAATATTCTAGGGTGGAATTAGAATTAGGGAAACTCAAACACACTTCAACATGCTTCCATAAGCTTTGAAAGTAGTGCTAAACACAGGTCATCCAAACTAGTGTAAAACACATAAATCAATTAAGCACGCACAACCTTGACACGCTCCAATCTTTCTAGAAAAAAAAATTAATTTGAACATGATCATATCATCTTAACTCCAAAACCGCAAATCATAAGACTCAAACAAGAAGAAATATGGAGCAACTTTATTTCTCCTAAACTTTAGCCAAATATATTGAAAAACACAGTTCACAACTAGTGAACATAACTCGCACTGTACAATGATCTAGAAGCCCAAAATATGGATAGAGCAACTTCCAACAACCACGAACAACATATCTGAATTACATAAACATAAGAGAAAATCCTGGTCCAAATCTTGGAGCAAACACTAAACACCTGCAACCTTTTTCCTTTACAATTTTCTCAATATCCTCGACATATACAAACAATAACCTTCATCCATGACAACAATAACCAGTTGAAAACTAGTTAACTAGTTGACATCAATGACATAACCTACATAATTGCTTCATACTTGCAACAATGAATTGGTTCCTTATCATCTTCTTCCTCTAAAAGAGTAGTATTCTAAATAGTTTAATCAACCTTCACATTTCACTTTCAATTATCCTCTTCAATATTTTGTTGTAACATTTGAGCCTTACTTCTTAAAGAGTAACCAAGAAAATTCTTTCATATGATCTTGAATCAAACTTACCCAAATTCTCTTCATATCTCTTGATATAGCACTTGCTTCCAAATATTTTTAGGTGTCTTACTGATGCAGGTCTTCGCTTCCATAACTTATATGGAGTCTTCTCTATCTTGCACCTAGTCTGAACTCTGTTCAGAATATACACAACTGTATGTGTAGCTTCTCTCTAGTACATATTTGGAATATTTTCTTGACATAGCATAGTCCTTGTCCTTTCTTGTATAGTCTAGTCGTTTCTTTTAGCAAATCCATTTTGTTGCGAAGTTCTAAGGGTAGAAAACTACCTCTAGATTCTATGCTCTTCATAGAATCTATCATACTTCTCATCTATAAACTCTCTAGCTCTATCTGATCTTAGGACCTTTATTTTCCTTCTGGTCTCATTCTCCTCCATAGCCTTAAATTATTTGAACTTCTTAAAATATTTTTATTTCTCTTTTAGATATGTAATCCAAGTCATCCTAGTATAATCATCAATCAACATTGATGAAGTACCTATCTCCTTGTGGACTTTTAGTCCTCATTGGTCTTCATAGATCTATATGTACCAAATCCTATGGATTTGATGTGGAACACTCCTTAGACCTTGGACATTTTCTTTTTATTTTCTTCCCTTCATGACATGGCTTACAATTGATTGAATGAGGTTTCTTAATTCTAGGAATATCTCAGACTAGCCCTTTTAAACTAATCTTTACAATATCATCAAAATTCATGTGTCCTAACCTTTTATGCCATAGCTAGATTTCATCCTTCTGCACAATAAGACAATTATTTCCATTCAACTCACCAAGGTAATAAATATCATTGTCTATCCTACTTCCTTTCACAATCAACTCATCGATACTTGATTCTCTTATTTCAAAACTATCATCACTAAAGGACAACTTGTATCCTTTATCACACATCTGACTGAAACTCAACAAATTATGTTTCAAACTTTCAACATACAAAAAAATGTGTCTTTGTTCTACCACCGTCAAGACTCAAAGAACCCTTAGCAAAATTTTTGGAAATTGAATTGTTTCCAAGGGTAATTGAACCACCTTTAAATTTCTTGAAATTCATGAATTTACTTTTATCTCCAGTCATATGACTAGAGCAACCATAGTCAATAATCCACAGGTTTTCTCCTTATGAGCATGTAAAGCATTATGAGCAATTATGGAATTTTCAAACTTCTTCTCTTCAGGAACCTTCTTCCAAACCTTTTTCAGAACATCACTTCTTCCTTTTTATGGTAACAAGGGACTCACAAAATTACTTCTATAGTTCCTTGCAATATGTCCAATTTTTTTGCACTTGAAACAAATAACATTAAAATTGAACAGGGGTGCAAATGCATTATTACTAATAAAATCACTTCTTACCAAAACTCTTCTACAATCCACAACCTTATGTCCATGCTTAATACAACTAAAACAATAACCAGAGAAAGAAAAACATGACCTAGTATTGTATCCTTGTCTTTCAGATCCCCTCCTTTTGTTTTGTACTTGAATAAATCCATCATTTTGAGTCATACTTACATTAGTTGTCATTTTATTTTCTGATTTTGAACTTCTAGAACTTGTCACTTCTGAACTTTCCTTAGTAGCCTTCTCTGGTTGTTCTATCACCTTTTTCTTATGATCACCAAAAACTACTCCAGTTTTCCCTTGTAAAACTTTTTTACCTTCTAATATCTAATCTAGGGTTTCAATACTTTTACTGAACTTCAATTGCAGCTGCTGATTCACCTTCTCAAGTTCTTTTTTAGATGCAACAACTTCTGCTTCTAGCTTTTCATAGTCTTTGTCTCTTGATAGTAATTTTTCTATCAAAATTTCTTCAACTCCTTTTGCTTCTTTTGCCTAAGTCTTCAGTTCAACAATCATCTTTTCAACCTTCTTCAAATATTTTTCTATTCTTTCTTTGGCTCTTACTTTTACAGTTCTGAAATTCATCTTTTTGATTTGTTTTCCGAACCATAATAAGTTCTTCATAAGATTTTCTTCTTCTTCATTTTTTTTGGAGCCCATTTTAGCATCACCATCAATAGTTTCAAAATCCATAAACATATCTATTCCATTTTCATCTCTAGATGCATCTTCATCCTCTTCTTTAGTGGAATATTCTTCTTCCTCATTAGTGTAGAAACTCCTATGTTTCCTCTAACCTTTGGGTCTTCTTTGAAAATGTTTATTCTCATTATTTTGCTCAAGATTTTTAGTATTATTATGAGGACAGTTAGTCATAAAATGTCCAACATCTCCACAATCGAAACATTTGAAAGGTAACTTACCTTTATACCTACTGAAACCTCTTTACAACTTTCTAATAAAATTAGCTTCTTCTGGATGTGATCCACAATCAGAACCTTGATCAACCTATTTCAAAGATACTCTAATTGCAACTTCTTTCCTTAAATATTCACTTTCAAATCTCATTTCAAATGCGGTTAATGTTCCATGCAACTCAATCATCTTCAAAGTATTCAAATCTTTAGCTTCTTCAATAGTATAGATTTTAGGATCAAACCTTCTAGGAAAGGATCTGAAAACCTTCTTTACAACAACCTTCTCTTTCAATATTTCACCAAAACCTTAGATATGGTTGAAAAATTCATTAACCCAGAGCATTAATATAGTAATACTCTCATCTCCTTTAATCCTTAGACCTTCAAACTGAGCTCTATAGGTCTGTGACTTTGCTTCTTTCACTTTATCATCACCTTCATAAACAGTCAATCGCTTTCACAAGTTAATTGTTAGTAAAACCACATAAAATAGCATTTTTAGCCTTAGCATTAAGCTCAAGAGCTCTTTTTGCTTCTTGATCCAAGTGGGATATTTTCAGGAGGCTCATATCCTTCTACAGCTGACATCTAGATGTCCATTCCTAAAGCCATCAAATATGACTCCATCCTAACTTCCAAAATGCAAAATTAGATCCATCAAAAATTGATACTTTGTTTCCAGATGAACTTTCCTATGTCATCCTCAATCTACCTTAAGCTATTAAAATTTTTCAAAGGAGCTCAGCTTTGATACCAATTGAAGGGAACATAATCTACTAAGGGGGGGGGTGAATCAGTAGATCCAAAAAATTGCAACAATTTTAGAAACCTTCACAACAACTTTATAGATTTTCAACATGAAGAAAATTGAACCAAACAAGCTAGTAAGTAAAGCACAACACAAGATAACACATAACACTAGATTTACATGGAAAACCAAGATGGGAATAAACCATGGTGAGAAAATCTCACAAGCAGGAATATAATAAGTGAATTTTACAATGTGATGTAGGTAGTGCCAACATACTAGAGAAACCAATCCCCAAAATATTTAGTAGGTACCAACCTATAGGAGACACCAATCCCTGCTAGATTACAATACCTTCACACTTTTGATATGACACAACTATACATCCCACTATAGTACCTTCACTATAATTATCAATTACATTCAATACATTACAATACATCTAAACATTTGAAATATATACACGACATTACATTAACACTCTTGTATGTTGGCTAGGGATCTACACCAACCTAGACAACATATGGTGGACCTAAATTCAAATTACATGAAACATGTAATACACCAATCCAAACTTGCTTCCAAAAGAACATGACACATTGCACCACCATGAGAACCTTAGGCAGGTACTATCCTCACTCCACAGGCTCAATTTTAATTCCACATGCTTATATCCATTATTGCACCTACCTCAAACTTTGAATAGCCTGATGAGACTTCTGATATTTTAAACTCCTTGCACACTGAGTCGTGCCACTGGAAACTTAGGAAATTGATAGAACTAGTGTAGGCATACTCTCCTTCCAAACTACAGAGCAACATTGCATTTTTGAAAGAAATGCCACCCATATTAATTAATCTCTCTACCCAAAAGATATCCTTCGAGACCACCTCACTCATGTTGATTGTATACTCTCATGGTATATTAAATTCATTAACTATCTAAAGGTAGTCATGCTATAACTGACATGAAACATGATACCTGAATAGATTAGACAATCTCCACTCTATCAAACAACATGCCTCCAAAACCGTGAGACAAATAAAAATTCTAGTACTCCTACAATCTTCTTCATTTTGACAACCTTTACATCTGATAGCCTTGACACCCTTTAATAATCACTGCCAGCAACAATGACCTGCTGATATCAATTTGACATCAATTCCAACCTATTCTCAACAAAGTCATCATTTGGTACAATTACAAATGGCATAACACAAACCACATTGGGAAAACTCACCAATATCACATCAAAATATCTATTGGGCTAACTCACCAATACCATACAAAGAATCATCCTTGGGAAAACTCACCAAGGGCATAACACAATCACATAGAAGGGAATACATCATCCTTTAGGTACTACTCAACTACACTTGGTTAGATATTAGATAGCAAGAGAGGGAATGTCATCGTAGAAACTCATGTGGAGCTCAAAATGAAACCAAGTATCCTCTCATACAGATGAGGGTACTTCATCTTACAAGTCTTATGCTCCCTGAGTGGCCTGTCTTCCTCCATCATCCTTAGCTTGTATGAGCACTTAAGACATGAAAGGGATATCCATTATCTTGGTTAATTAATTATCCATATTTCATTAGTTTTCAATTGTTAATCCAAAATTTCGACATCGCGATTGTCTATGCACCACTTTGGGTTGGGTTCATGTTGAGAGCCATTCCCATAACTCTCTCTAATACCTCCACCCCAAGCTCATCACATTATCCAATGAATGAGTCACAAAAATAATGTAACATTCATATTGTATAAATTCATTTTCTCAAAATATTGAAAACATAATCTTAAAATGTTCCTTACAAAAATCCATTAAGGAGACAATTTTCTCCAAAATAAGTCATTCAATTTCACTTTTAAATTTCAAATTTTTAATTTAATTCTAAATGTAAAAACCTAGAAATTTTCCAAATCCTCCATTAAAAATTTCTTCAATTTTTTTTTCAAAATTCAAAATTCTAAAAATACCCTTTTTCTTTAAATATGCCCAAAAACACACTTTTCAAATTAAATTCACATTTCATACATTTCCCAAGAACTTGGGCATTATAACCCCATATTATTAAAAATTGTCAAAATTTCACAATTAAATAAATAGCATGGTTTTTTCTGAAACTAAATGCATTGGGAGGTTTTTACACTCCCCTAATTCTAATTCAAACTTTTGAAATGAAAGAAAATGATCAAGGAAGAAAAATTTAATAATTTAATTTAAATTATGACCAAATTTAAAATGAAGAATACCTCAAACATGCCAAACACATGCATATGAAAACTCCCATGCACATTCCCCTTCCAATTCCTACCCCAACGAATCCAATCCATCAAATTCTATTTTCGAATGTATTCCCAATCAATAAGTTATTTTTTCCCCATGAGAGGGTTTTCTCATCTCTCAATTTCTTTCCAAAATAAAAATTACATAATGAAAATAAATCCCTTTTTCTTATTTACCCTTTTTCCAATTTCAAATTAATACAATATAAAAT
Source organism: Sequoia sempervirens (assembly GCA_007258455.2). Lineage (NCBI taxonomy): Eukaryota > Viridiplantae > Streptophyta > Pinopsida > Cupressales > Cupressaceae > Sequoia > Sequoia sempervirens. The sequence goes on from VDFB02358134.1 coordinate 68,700,442, forward strand.
TCATTTTTAATTTCCTTAATTCACATTTTTCCCAAAACCCAAATAGACACATTAGTCAATTTCTAGATAACATATATAATTTAAATCCATATAAGCATATATTCATTTAGATTTACAAAATTCAGAATTCAATCAGGATAATTAAATTAAACATAACTCATAATTCCCAATCTAGAGAATTTTCATGATTTAATTAAACAATAGCTTAAATTCATTTATATTTTCATTATATTTTCCCCTTTCCCGAAACATGGAGAATATTTTAATAATAAATATAATAATTATTTAAATTCCTTATATTTTTCATTTGTGGAAACATCGAATTTAAACCATTAATTAAATTAAACATTCACTAGTTGTTCATGACATAGATAGAATCGATAATCACCTTTGATTTGGATCTGATGCACATAGGGTCAAACATGAAACATATCATACTCAATTCAAGTATGATTAGGGAATGGATAGGGAGGTCCAATGTGACATCTCTGAATTAACTATTATTGGGGAATAAATCTAACTTGTGTAGCTAGGTGGAGAAATAACCCTATACTTGTAACCATCAACACATGCCAAGGGTACTTTCTCAATGTATATATAGCTGAAGCACAACATAATCATCCCAATAGAGTCCAATAACATAAAGCATAAATAACATCCAAATGTATAACTCATTATATCAATCATTCCTTTTGTACATCAATAATTAGGTTCACATTTAATCACAACATATATAATGTACGTTACTAAATTGAAGCATACTAATAAACTAAGCATCTAAATATATAAAATGTCAATAATCGACATGTTGAGGAACCTCATCTTGAACATGTAGTGGTTCATGCACACCATTCAGAGCCATAAAATAATCACCACAATGATCACAAGGAAATTATGAAGCTAAAACACTGATCTCACATTAAAAAGATGCAAATGAGAAGGGCACTACACCTAAGTTAAATAAATTCTTTAACTTCAGACCTACTTCATGGTTTATTTTCACTATTAGTGAGAATACTTGTATATATTTTTAGTTTTGTAAATTTGAGGCCAATTCAAAAGGTTAATTGTTGATAATACATATTAAATGACTATAACTTGTTTTGATTAGAGGTAAAAGCGGGTTTTGATGGGCCCCTAGAACCTAATACAAGGAAATGCGGCTTGTAGAAAAATATACCATAAACCTACAACACCACAATAGCTTCAAAAGATAAACATGACTACAACCACTACATCAAACAAACAAACAAGGGTCTGAAACCCCAAATTTAATTGTTGATAGTACATATTAAATGACTATAACTTGTTATTTTCATTGAAATATCAAATTCTTGCACTAGAATTCAAGTGTATTTGAGCTATTTCTTTGAGTAATAAGTTCTCCCCTAGAGATTTTCATTGTTTTGTATGTAGATGGGAGATTCTAGTGAAATACAAAGAAGTTTAGGTCTTTTTTGACATTTCTTGAAAGATATATGTGTGATTTCTCAACAATTAGTTTCCTAACCCTTATTCCTTCTATCCCTTATCTTTTTTTTAATTTTTTTAATTTTATTATAGAAACATTAGAAAGTGAAAATCTATAAATAAAGTTGAAATCTTTGAAAGAGTCAAGTAAATCCTATTGATTGCTTCTAAATTCGAAGAGTTAGAAAATTTATAATAAATTTGTAAAAGTATTTATAGAGCTTCAAAACAATCGATGAAATTTATTCATTATTTATATAAATCTATTAAAATAACTATTGATCTAATCAAATAAGTGTTAAATATCATGAAGTTAATAAAGATCCTTGTCAAATTTAGTTCATGTGAGTACATATTATCATTACATAAGTTCCTTTGTGAAATAGTACTATAACAAACCCTGAGTGACCCTAGTGCATCAAGACCTAGAAAAATTAGAGCATTGGGATTATAAATTATTTTAATTAAAATTATTTCAAGAGAGATAATATTTTATTGTAGAAATTATGTCTATGTTGTGGGTGAATACAAACCACATTAAAAACTATTATTTCACTTCAAAAATCTATGGAATTGGTCATTCTATGACTTGAATGCTCTTGGACAATTTGGGTAGTTTTTACAATTTTCCTATTTTAAAATCCATGGGTTTTCTTATTAATGATTAGGTGATTTTCCTAATTACTCCAATAGAATTGATGTGGAGTATTTGTGGAACTATTTAAGTTTGGATGTAGGTTGGATAGAGAAATTTTGGTTATAAAAAAAGGCTCACAATGTGGTATTGTATTTAAGCTTTATGCTTCCATATTTTGTTATTCTACCAATGTAACTAGAATATTTAAAAATGAATAATTTTTTGCATAAATGTTTGGGACACATTGGTGAAAATGGTCTTCAAACCATTATGAATAAAAATATAGTTTACATTTTTTTAATTATTATAAGGAGTTTAATTTCTATGATAATTGTGTGTTTGAAAAATAAATAGAGTTTATTTTCCTATGGGAAGTATTAGAGAAAAAGATTTTAGAATTTATTCACTTTGATGTATTTACTTAGAAGTGGATGTTGGTTCTATTTGTAAATCAAGATATTATGTTTCTATGTAGATGGTTACTCAAGATACTCCTTGGTTTATTTTCTTAAATTTAAATATAATTTTTTCTCTTAGTTTATAGATTTTATGATACTTATTAAGAAATAGCTAGATACAAAAACAAATTTGTTAAGATATAATAATGGAGGTCAACATTACTCTAAGTCTTTGGATGATCTTTGTAGCCATGTAGGTATTGTGAGGTAGAAGGCTATTGGTATATTTATGAACATTTTCCTATAGCTAGTCCTTTCTTGTCATGTTATTAATGCTAATAAATCTTTATTCCTTCTTAAGTTTTAAAATTTATTTGTCTTGACTTTATATTAGATTACTCAAGGTTACATTGTGACAAGTGGAAGATGAAGAAAATCCTAACTATTGGAGAATCAAGTATGACAATGGATGTGAATAATGTCTTGAATGAGAGATAGCATCAATAATGAAAAGAATAAGTGGAATTGTTGAAGACTTGAATCCAAATGACATATTGAAAAAATAGCAAACTAAAATTACATTCTAGAAGTATATTAACATATATGGGAAAATTAGTCTAAACTAGTGACAAGAAGGAATGTGTTCCAATTAAGTGGAAATAATAAAGCAATACTCCACTAAGAATTAAAGGTTAAGTAAAACATTAAAATGGTGCCCTTTTTAGTGCAACAAGGAGGGCATCAAGAAAATAAAATGAAAAAGGAGGAGTGTAAAAGTTGGGTGCTTGAGAAAGAAGATAAAACCCCACCCATGCTGATCAATGTTTGATGAAATTATGGCTAGCATACAGAGGAAAATAAGTAAAAGTTGTTATACTTTTTACATTCTTACCATTAGAAAATTGTGACCATTTAAGTGGTAGAAAGATGTAAAAACCATAACTAGTTGATAAGTTAGTAAATTTATAAATTTTAGCTAGATTAACTATGACCAAATTACAACTTAAAGTGAAAAAATTTCATGAAATCACAACTAAGATTATGGTAGAATAAAAAATTAAATTCAAAATTTTACTATGATTGATCTAGTTAAAATGAATAATAAAGTGGTAGGTGAATAAACAAAGTATCCCTAACTTAAAGAAAATTTTTAAAGACATGAAATAGACTTGATTTCCACTTGGTAACACCATAAAAAGTGTGACAATGGAATAATTCCTCTAAAAATAAAATCAAATATCTAATTTCATGGTACACTTGTCTTAGTCAGTTTAGAATAAAATGGAATTAAAGTTTCAATGAGTCTATTTTAGACAATTTGAAGGGTGTTATTTTTCTTTGTAATGAATACATATAGTTATTTTTTAAATTATTATTTCCCCTTTTAAATCTATCTTAATGAGCTTATAAATAAGGGCTTTGAGGATATGGATAATAGGATTTGATGCCAAATATATGTTATAGAGATTGTCAATTTGAAGGTTGAATTCAAGTTACTATATTTGTCTCTAGTGAAGGATAGTGGATGTAAAACTTATATTGTAAAATCACTCAACTATTATTGTTATTCAATAACCATTAAATCAATTTTGTAATTCTATGAGTTAAATTGAGAATTGAGTAATCTTGTTAATATTTGTAATGATGCTTGATATTCATTGCAAGTAATATAGATTTGTGTATTCCTTCTATAATCATATAATATTCATCCATTTAATTATTTCATGTTGATGTAGAATATTAGTCATCAATTATTATTTTCCACTATATAAAGAAATTGAAATCTAGATTTAAAATCCCATATAAATTTGAACATAAAATGATTGTCTCCAAGATGTCTATGAGCTTCTTAATGCTTGAACAAATCTAAGACCATGGATGCGACCCTTCTATAAAATCAAAACTCATATTTTTTTCATCTACTAAGGCCCAAAGAAAACATATTGCACCTTTGACAGATGTGAGAACACAAATCAAATCTAGTTCTAGGGTCAAGGCATAAATGCATGTTTTAAGGATCATAGAAGAGAAGAACAATTAATGAGTAAACTTATGGCTACTAGGGATCAAATTGATCACCAAGAGAATGAATATGGAGCTCAACCAAGATACAAACCATAGAGGACTAGGATATGATGCATAGGCATAATTTTATAGCTTGAGAATGATGTGTAATGTGGCCCATTGAATTTGCTACAAAATAACAGAGAAGAGCAAAATAGGCCAGAACAAGAAAAGTGATCACCCATCATCACTCCTCCCCAAAGATTGATCATGATCTCGAGACTCCCATGTGCTATAGTGGATTGAATTTGTGAGTGTGAAATTGACCTAGATCATTTCTATAGTTGTAGATCCCAACCTCAAACTTCTTAGTTTAGAATTCAAAATTAAACCTTGTCAAAATCCTCCTCGTAGTCATTGTGACTAAAATAGTACATGTAGGTGTTGATTTGTGTGCAAATATTATTGATTCCTTAATATGGTCAAGACATCAAAAGATCAAGGTGAGTGAATTCTAGTAAAAAAAAATGTTAGATTATTTCTATGGGTACATGTTTAGTTCTTCATACCAGTTCACTTTTGCATGTGTCGAGATTAGTTTTGTATGCATGGATCTAAATCACAATAAACCATGATTAGTTTGTAAACTTTGAGTCAATCATCTGATCACATTTTTAATTTCTAACACATTAACATATACATCCATCACATCTTCAACATCATTTTCCCATCCTTATAATGTAACTAAATATTATACATAATTTATTTCAATTTATATTTAATTTGAGTATGAGTCCAAACTTTCTTAGCTAAGAAGCTTGCATTTCAATTCATATTTAATTTGAGTATGTCTCCAAACTTTCTTAGATAAGAAGCTTGCATTTCAATTCATATTTAATTTGAGTACAAATCCAAACTTTCTTAGGTAAGAAGCTTGCACCTAAGGAAATAAAATTGAGAATCAGTCATTGCTTAAACATCGCATTTGTGGAAAAATGAAAGAAATTGACATAAATTCCCTCTGATTTCGTTACGTTTGTTCCACAGATAAGAAAGTGAAAAGAAATCTCGTTCAATAAAATGAATCAAAAACATAAAACAGGAAGTAGCCGTTTGAGAGTCCTAGTGAATCTGATTAAACTAACAGCCAGAAATACACATGCAGCTCCTACGAAATACAGAGTGGAGCCCATACAGCCTTTTCCTTACAGTCTCAGATTCAGGTTTCGACTTTTTGTTTCTCAGGGGACCCAGCGATAAACCAGTTTTTTCTCTTAAATTTTGCTTAAAACCACTCAGCTATTCTCAACGAATAATGTAGAAGTGCACATTCATAAGGGACAAAAACGCAGTTAAAAGTTGTCCAATGTTGTATCTGAAGTAGTTTCAAGTTAAAAAACAAAAAAGGCCAAACACAGATAACTGTTCTCAATTTTATCTTTTCAAAAGAGAGCAATTACAGCAGTTCTTACGTGTGCAGACATGTATTTACATGGTCGCTGACGAGAAAAGAGGTCTGAAAATTATGGGGGCGAGTTCCGACTGTTGATGAAGTGGTGTAAAAGCTTTATCAAGTCGGCGATCTGTTGCGAATCAGGATTCAGCACTTGGAAAGCGTGACCTACGCCTTTGAAAACAACACGACTCACATTTTTCCCAGCTGCTTTGAGGGCATGGTAGTAATCCATGTTCCTCTGCTTCAGCAGGTCGTATTCCGAGATGCAAACAACCATCGGCGGTAAATCAAATTGGGCAAGCGGCTGAGAGAGCGGATTACAGGCAGGATGGTCTCTCTTCGCTCCCACCGGCAACGACAGCTTCCAAAACACGTCCACCCACCGCTGCGACAGATTCGGGTCCGACACCGAAGCCTCCGGTTCCCGTCGACATGGAGTTTCTTGCCCGAAGAAGGGCTGAAGAAGAATGACGCCTCTCATCACCAGCGGCCTCACATCCGCCTCTGCACACCGCAGTGCTACGTGATGAGCGATGTTACCTCCCGCACTATCACCGGCCAAGAAGCACCGCGAGAAATCGGCGTGCGATGATAACCAGGAATCACGAGCATATCGTTGCTGTTGCCGGAGCCACTTGACGGCGCCAAAACAATCGTCATACGCTACAGGAAGACGGTGCTCGGGGGCCAGCCTGTAGCCCACCGACATTATCATAGAATTTGTTTCCGAAGCCAATCTGCACATGAATACATGGTAAATAGACCACGCGGGGGACCCCAGCACAAAGCCACCGCCGTGGAAGTAAATTACAAGAGGCAGCCTAGAAACTGCTTTTCTGGGAAGGTAGCAACGCGCCCAGACACTGCTGCGGGAGTCCACAACAACGTCCTTCGACACCACGGGCTCTTGTGGCGCCTCGGATGCCGCCACATTCGACACGACGTGGGAAAATCTCTCTACAGAGCCGTCGTTATAAATTCTTAAAAATCCTTCTAGTTCCTCTTCCACCGATCTCCCTCTAGCTGTATCACGACAGTGAGCTTTTCTACGAAGCCCATCTACCGAAACTGTATCCATATTCTATTGCTCTCACCTCTGCAATCGACAAATTCGATTGACTACAGAAAATGTTGGCTCTCTCAGACTAGACAACCATAAAAGGGCTTTTATAAGCACAAGACAAGTAGTTTTGGTAAGATTGCCCCCACCAGGCTACGCAGTGGCCACCAACATGGAAATACGTATAAAAACTTTTAATTTTTATAGTATGCAATTGACCTATAACTGTAAAAGAAAATTACTCTACACGGTGGCAAAATGTCGTGTTGCGGAAATTGAGAGCAGAACCAGAGTTTGGCGGGCCAGGCCATCGAATGGGTAAACTAAGGTAAGAGAAGGAGATGTATTTGCATGAGTTGGACTGAGAAGACCCGACACGCCCTGTCATCCCATGCGAATAACGACAATTTCTCTTTTCTTGCAGTTGCTTGTAACAATTTGGCCGATATGCCTTCGCAGTCAAATCAAAGGAGTATGAGTGAAGTCTGAGGCGACACAGTTCTCTCCAAAACGACAACTATAGAATAAGCAAAATGCACGTTCTTTCAATAGTATTGGTTGCATTCACTATCGCTGCACTCAGATATACGCCGACTTCTGTTCAAGATTTGACATTGTTTGGACATTGCAATTTTTTAACTCGCATGCAGATTAGGTGCCTGGTACAACACAAAACGCTACAAAATTGAAAACGAAAATCGCTTAAGGGATAAGGAAAAATTCTTTAAAATATACGCGCCTGTACGATTTTACTCATGTGGGGCCAAAATAATGGCCGTTCTTTTTTATAATCTTTGCCTTTTTCATCGGATTTGACGTTCTGGACTTACTGAGAAAATATGATATTATGGCACTGGTCTGTAAAATTATAGACGTAGGGGCAATTAGACTGGAGGAGGAGCTCTCGGTGTCAGGGAACAATACTGGTTTTTCTTCTCTTTGACTTCTTCGACTCTATTTTAGTTTGGACTTTCCTTTGAACTTGTTTTAGTAAAATACTAGTTTAAGCAAATACAAATGTATTGGATAAATTATAGTTATTATGCTGTTTACTAAATATGTACATTTAGCTGTTGCAGTGGTGAGACACATGATTATTGAAACATGTTTATAAATAAATATGAAGTTTGATAAAAGGGATTAGGGTATTTAATTTTACGATTTTGTGATAGATGTTTTATTTTTCATCTATTCATTTAGAAATTATTTGTGTTAGATGATGTTATATAAATTATGAAATTAATGATTTTTTTTGTTTTTGTTTTATTTTATATTTATGGATCTTAATTTTATAGTTGCAGATCTAAATCATTTTTAGAATATGACCTTCATTTTTAGAAATGAATATGTAATTTGATTTTCTATGATTTTTTTTCACATTGATTATTTGGACATGGCGATGTCAATAAATATAAGTAAAGATTTTTTGTGATAGATGTTGAATGTGACTTGCTCCCCTCCTTTTAATTTAGTCAAACTCTTTGATTGATTCAAATGTTTTGATGAAATCAAATACACTTCAAACAACCATGCAAACATCTAATACATTCTTATCCATGCTAATGTCAATGGTAAGCATAATGCTATTTGATAATGTTACTTGATAAGTGTTAGATGCATATTGGAACTCAAATGGGTGAGTGCAAGATCATGGTGGGCCATAAAACACCCTTGAGTGACAATGAAAATACTACAAAATAGAATTAACTTTGTGTTGTAAACCAAATGAGTCATTTATAAAATCTTTAAAAAGGTGTTACTAGAGTTTGTAGAAAATAAATTATTGTTTCTTAATAATTTAAATTAAGGAAAGATGGCGTTGTTGGTTTGTGCTTGCATAGCTTGCACTAGGTCCTACATGCCCTAGCCGCAACCTGTGGAGGCGATTCTTGTGTTGTGGGGGTTGTTTTGCTAAGTGTTGCATTGGATGGTGGGTAGCATGGGGTCTTTCTACTGTTAGAGGGTGTGGTTCTGGTTTTTTATCTTGTGTATGTGGGTGTTGGGCATGTGTGGGGGCTTCTTGTGTGGGTGTTTGTGGGGTGGCTTGTAGCTATGGGCGTGGGTCTCATCTAGTTGCTCTGTGGGGTTTGTTTGCTTGGGGATTTGCGGTTGGTTGTTAGGGTCCTGATGTTTTTATTTTTCTCTTCCATTTCCCTTTGGCTATGTCTAGTGGCATATGGCATCGATGGAAGCTCTGAGAATGGTTGATAAAATTTCATTCTCTGGGATTGTGTTGGGGGTTAATCATCCCTCATCTAAGCATGATAAAGCTTTAAATTTATTGAGCAATGCCTTACATTGGGTGAGACTGTCGTAAATGGGTGGCTCCTCAACTTCGAAAGTGAATGGATGCATAGTAAAGAGTTTGACCTACCTGATTTTGGTTATCCAACTAGACTTTATTGTAGAGGATGTGGATTACTTAGGTAATCATACATTGATCTGTAAGTTTATGGGGATCCGTGTTTTCCTCCCATTTTTGGAATCATGGGCTCATCAAACTTGGAACTTGAAGGGGGATATAGAGGTGATGTAAATGAAAAATAACTATTTTTTGGTGGTGTTCTCCTGCTTGGTTGATAGAAATAAGGATTTTGACGAAGGTCCCTACTTTTATAATCAAGTGGGGTTGTTTATTAAACCCTAGCACATTGGATTTAGTCAATTAGAGGAGCTTCCATCAAGAGTCTCGGTTTGAGTGAGGCTTCCCTGGCTCCTACTTGAGTTTTGGAGAAATGATATTCTACACATGACTACTCTTCTGTTGGGTAAACCAGTTGGTCCATCATAGTAGACTCTTGATAAGAAGGTTATCTCCCTTGCTCAAATTTTTGTTGAGATTGACTTAAATAACTTGTTATTGGACTCGATGGAAATTCAGGTTGGATCTACTTCATAGATTCAACAACTTGATTATGAGGCTCTTCCTTTTCGGTGTCATATTTGCCATGAATATTGTCACTTGCAAAGGAGATGCCCCAAATTTAAATATTTAGGAATGTCTACCAGTGGTGCTTCATCCAAGGTGCCTCCTCACTTAGATCCATTGAAGGATAAGGGGAAAGGTCCTATGTTAGAAGGAGAAATGGATAAGGAGGGTTTTATCTTGGTAAGTCACGAAATAAGGGTAGAGGCCAAAACAGAACTTTGAAGGATAGGAAAGATGGTATGTCTTTTAATCAGTTTGAGGATTTAGAGAATGTTGAGAAGCAAGAAGTAAATTTGGATGGGACATTGTTAGAATTAACTCCTTTGGGGATGGAGCCCTTGCTTCCCAAAGAAGGAGGCAATCTTAGCAGCTTGTTGGAGGAGAGATAAGGCACACAGATGGACACTAATCAAGTTCAAGATACTCTTGCTACTTTGAGTCCTCTTGCAAGAAATGAGGTGGGTCAAGGGTCTTCCTTGGTTGTGCATGACCCACAACCAAATTTGAGGGTTCAGGAGCTTAGAAAAGGTATCAAGACTTTACCTTCATTGGGACTTCAACAAAAGAATTTCAAAAAGGAGGGTTTAGAGAAGAGCTCCAAGTTGGGGAAGAAAAAAGATCAGGACAAGATTAAAGTAATGGGCAAGAATTTTGTGGAGTTAGGCTCAATCAAAATCCTTGACCCCCATTTCTCTAATTCCCAGAAATGATTGTGCTTTCTTGGAATGCAAGGGGTTTGAATAACATCCCTAGACAAAAGGTTGTTTGGGAATTAATTAGATTGTATTCTCTTGACATTATATTTATTCAAGAGTCTAAGTTATGAGTGGAAAGCATGGTCAAAGTTGTGCCCAAGCTTTGGGGGTGGGGTCAGTGTCAGTACATTGGAGCACAAGGTAGTGCATGAAGTGTTGTTTGTCTTTGGGATCCGCAAAAGATTTCTCCTCTTTGGTGGATCTTAGGTAGAAATTTCATGTCTATGGCTACCTCAAGTTTTGACTTTGGGGAAGTTTTTCTTCTTTCTAATGTTTATGCTCTGACTAATTTGGCTAGTAAGGCTCACCTTTGGGCTCAGATTAGGTATGTGCAATCTCTTGCTCCTTTATTTCCTTGGATTGTGGTAGGGTTAGTGCAGGATCAGGGGGTCCAAACTAGGCCCTTAAGTGACAATGAAAATTAAAAAAACCAAAGTTAGGAAACTTGACATAAAAAAATGAATAAGTTATTAACATAATTTGAAAAATATGTAAGAATAGAATTTTTAGCAAATTGAATATAGTTTCTAAGATACTATTCCTTTTTTGGGAAAAAGTAAATCTATTTGGTGAAAATTTGAAATTTTAATGCAATAGAACTAAATTTCTAGGAAAAAATAAAAAGCGGGTGTATGTCTGACCAACCTAAGTACAAGAAAAAATAAAATATTTTTTTGAAACTTTCTATATAAGTAGAAGACACATGTCTGAATGTGCCACATTTTTTTGTATTTTTTTTGCTTGAGTAGATAATTAGTTATGATTTTAAATTATTAGAAGTTTTTTTAAAATATTAAAACTTGTTTGTCTAACCACCATAACTTGGTAATTTTTTTTTTTTAATCTTATAGTATGGGAAACATAGGATGTGTCGCATCCTTTAGATTCAAAAAATGTGTAATTGCTTAAGAACTATAGATGTTTTGCAATCAACCTATCAATCAAGACTTTAGTCAGAATGTATGTAGAAAATCAATAATAATTATCTATTTAATTCCAAATAAGGCACATCTTATATTTTTGGAAAGCTAACAATTTTCTCAATAAACCCTTTTCATTTCATCACATTCAAATATAGAAAATTTTTCAACCACTTTTTTGTCATATCACCACTTTTGGACCCCCATGATCCTACACTCACCCAGTAGGAGAGTTAATTCTATCCTTAGTTTGAAAGTGAAGAGGGGAGGGGTGGCTATACTTGAGCCTTCTTCTTTGGATTTTAAAGATGATATAGCCTTATTGAATTTGATTAATATAAAGCCAAATAATGGCTTGTTTACCTAAAGTAATAGGAGATGTGGGGAGGATTCTATTTTAAAGTGATAGGATAGTTTCTCAGTCTCTAGTTTTTGGATTAGTAGTAGCTAGATCACTAGGTTAGAGATTCTTGATTGGAGGGGTTTGGATCACTGGGAAATTGATTTTTTTCTTATGGGAGGGATATAGCTAAGAACCCCTCATTCAAATTCCAACTGATGTGGTTGTGTGAACTAACTTTGCAAGACCTTATGAAAGATTGGTAGTATAAGGGCCTTCCTACACATGGTACGACTATGTACACCTTTGTCAAGAGGCTTCAATTTATGAAATCTTAGCTAAAGAAGTGGAATAGGTAGTGTTTTGGGAATATTTTAAAGGAGAAATCAGCTACTTAGGATTGCCTTGATGTCAACACCAGGATGAGTAGGGATCATGGGCTTACTTAGGATTCCCTTAAAGAGGAAGTGGAAGGTAAGAAAGATTTGTTGGAATGGGAGTTGCAGGAAGAATTCTTTTAGAAATAGAAGTCCAAGGTTGAATTGTTGTAGGAGGGGGACAAGAATTCAACTTTCTTTTATAATTATGTCAAAGATAGAGGGCATGGGCATTTAATATCATCTATTGTTTCTTCTCAGGGTGAACAAATAACTTCTTTTTAGGATATTTCATAGGAGGCTATTCAATAATATTCTTCTCCATTCTTAGAGGATTCTAGTGAGGAGCTGTTGGTTGTGAATAGTATTCTAGAGTGTATTCCTTTTGTTGTTCCTATTAAAGCTAATGAGGGGCTCAATAGGCCAATTTTTTTGGCATAGCTTGAGGAAATAGTGTTCATGATTGAAACATATAGAAAAATAGGATAGGTGAATTTCCAAAAATGGAAAAGTGGATCCAAAGAGGAAAAGAGGGTCCTATTCTTCTAATTTCATTCAAGGAAATGAGATCCAAACCATGAAGTGAATAACAAACACAAGGTGAGTCAAATCAAGTTATGAATTAGTAAATTTCTTATCTATGTAAGGATGGGGGTATGAGCTAAATTGTACTTTGGGGAGAAAGATTAAAACCATCAAATAAACTCCAAATTACAAGCTCTAAAGTGCATTTAGAAGCTTAAACATAATATTGATGGAACCTACAGACTTTAGGGAGAGTTTGGAAGGGATAAATGATGTGTACCTTTTGTAGAAAGTGCTTTTTTGTGGCTCACTGAGGACTCATTCTCCCTATGGTGAATGGGTCCTAGATAGGGTTTTGAAAAATATGTTTATGGGTTCTGTTCCTTTGTGTCTACACTCCCAGATTCTAGTCAAACATTGTCGAAAAGAAAAAAATAAAACCTATATCTTAGTTTATGTGATTTGACAACTTTTCTTGCAACTTTGATAACTTTGCAACTTTCTCCAATTTTTCTCTCTAAATGATCTTCAACCTAAAACCTGCAATCACACATCAAAGAGAGAAAATGTTGATTGTTAGGGAATAGGGGTTTGCCTTGGTCAAACCCCGTTTTGGTAATTAAACCTTGAAATGAAATAGAAATGCATGAAGGAATGATGAATGAACAAATGCAATGTCACAACTCACCAATCCCTATTTGAACCCTAGACAATTCTGCAATCTAGCATGAAGTGTCCTCAATGAATGTAGATCTTGATCATGAACTTGATTAGAACAATTCCTTTGAATATGCTTGAATTGATCTTGAATTCTACATCAACATATTATCTCAAACAAAATGCAGGATGCAATACATCTTTGACATGACAATGGAATCTTGATTGCTGCAATAATCTTCTTCAAATCTCCCCTTGAATGTCTTGACAATGATCTTGAATGCCCTTGTTCTCATAAAATTTCTATTAGGACTTGCTCATAAAGTTGCTTAGGACCTTAGGATGAAACATAGTGAAATAACCTTGTATTTATACATATCTTAACATTAATTCCCAAAATTCAAATATCACAAGCTGACATTGAATCATGGATTTGAAATCATTAAAATACCACGAAAAACATATTTCAAAGTGGGGTCCTAGATCTAAGCGAGGATCCGTTCGCCATGTGGCAAATGGGTCCTATGCCACTTACCTAGGACACACATCAGACAAGGTGAAATTCCATATAAAAATAGGTTCCTAGGACTAAGTGAGGACCCATTCACTATGTGGAAAATGGGTCCTAGGTCACCTACCTAGGACACACACCTTCCAAAATTAAGTGTTGTGTAATGGAATTTATGAATGTCTGGTTTTATCTCTTGAAATTTACAATTAATTAGGCTTGAATTTGAATTAAAGGGGATAATTAAGGAAAATTGACCTCAATTAATTAATAAATCCCTAAATTATTGTGAAAGTGTAAAGATACACCTTACAAAACACTAAATAAGGCACAGTTAAGTACATTTAGTTTAAAAGGGCCCTAAACTTAATGTGGATGTATAAAACACATTACAACACTAAATTAAGGTAACATTAGGCTCATTTTATTATTAATTATTCCCAAATTAAGTGAAAAAGGGATGCTTTTTTTGTTACTACAATGATGAAGAAAGGTAAGGCTCCTGGCCTAAATGGTTTTCCAATTAAGTTTTTTTAGGAGTTTTGGGATATTATTAAATTGGATATATTGGAGGTTGTTCAAGAGTTACATAATTTTAAATAGATGTTGAAAGCTATAAACTCCACCTTTTTGGCTCTTATTTGCAAGAGGGAAGGGGCTAATTCTTTATATCACTTTAGGCCAATTTCTCTTTGTAATGTGGTCTATAATATCATCTCCAAGTTGATTGCAAAGAGATTGAAACCATGGCTATCCAAAATTATTTTAGATGAGCAAGGGGATTTTGTGTCTAGTAGACATATTAAGGATGGAGTGGTTATTGTTGTTGAGGCTATTCTTTCCATGTGAGTATCCAAGGATAAGGCCATGTTCATCAAATTGGACATGACCAAAGCTTATGACAGTGTCAAATGTGTTGGTAGTTATTGTCATTGATGTCAACACTTGAGGAGCTTTATGTAAGATTGTTGGCAGTTGATGTCAACACTAATTGTTGGTTGTCTTTGATGTCAACAGTTGATGAAGATTGTTATATGTTTGGCAATGGTTGATTAGCTTATTGTTAGTAGATGATCATGACAACACTTGGTGTATTGTTTATGGTTCTATTACCTGATTTTTAGCTTTCAACTGAAATCAGGTAACTTAGTGTTTATTCTTTTGCATTGTTAAACGTTTAAAAGATAAACCATAGTATGCTACTTTTAATATGCATGAAAAAGATTGTCAAATGAAATAGATTACATCTTTCATTTTCAATGTTGCAAATTACAAAAAATGAGAAAAGAGAATTAAATGCACAAATGTAATCTTTTATTGATAATACTGAAGTGTACATGTCCCTCACAAGCCAAGGGACTAACTTTACTTATTCCATGGAAATATGAAAACAATTTATACATGAATAAGTAAAAACAAAAAATGTGCATATAAGAATGGAACTAGTCATTGCCTAAGAATGACTGGTTACAAGTTGCCCACTTCTATGTTGCTGCTGCCCTGAACCACTCATGTCCTTCCCAGCTCCGTAGCTCTCCTAGATCCTGCATTTGAAAAGACAATGATATTAGAGCGAGGCTCTAAGAAATGAAATATTCAATCCTTACATACACACCTACTTATGCATGTATAACCTGATCCATAAGTGCATAAAATAAACATGCAAACCTTGGATGTCTTGGAAAATAGTGAAGTCATCAAACACATCCAACATATGCATTTATTTTCTAATTGTTTGCTTCATGTGCAGATTTAGGACAAGTCTGGTTATTGTTCTGATTCATATTAAATATAGCATGTGGGTTAAATGTGGCTCCCACAAGGGTAGAGCCCAACATTCTTTGAAAGAAAAAGGAAATTGAGCAACTTGATCGAATATTTATCTGTTATCAATGCATTAAATCAATATGGAATCACACCAGTTGATCAACTTTCATTATCAGATTCAAAAGATGCAACAATTTTTTTTGGAGATGTCTTTCAATCTTCTTAAGTGGACCCTTGATCCATTTTATAAAAATAAGTAAGTGAATTCATAGATGCATCAAGTTCAATTATGCACCTGTTGAACATGAGGAAGCATTTCAAGATGTTGTCAGGCCCCTCTCACCGTAACCCTATTGGGAAGTCACACATCACATAAGAAGGTGAGCTTTTAGGTCACCCACATAGGTGACATGTGGTTGTCCAATAAAGTTAAAATGAGGAGATAGTGTGTATTTATTACACATAACTAGAAAGAGAGCAATGGTTGAGTCAAGGTAATGACACAAGTACAAGGAAAACACCTTTACAAGAGCTACAAGAGGCAAATGGAATTGATAGTGTTCATTCATAGGTGTACTTGCAAAAATAAATGCAATAAGTGAAGGTCATTTTCATTGATAAGGATAGTAAACAATGCATGCTACAATGGTCTCATGGAAGGAAAACAATCATAAATGCATGCTACATGTCAATGCAAGGAAAAAAATTCTATTGAAAAGGGACAATATAAAGAGGCCATAAAAAATGCAGAAATTCATGATGCACGCAGGGTTTTGAAAGAAAAGGGGTCGAGCCATGAAACCCACAGTTGAGCTCGAGCTAATGAAATACAAAGTAAAGGTTTCAGAATAGCATTTTCTTGTGGAACTTTGACTGAGATAGCCCTTGTTTAAACTTCTCAACCTCATGAAATCTCATTCACATTATAATCTTGCACATTTTTTATCTATTGCATAAGAGGGTTTTTCTTAGAAAACAATTTTCTTCATAAAAAATTGCATGAAACATAGAGAAATGCCAAAATGTGGAGGTCGTGGCAGGTCTCAAGAGAATGCATATAAAAGCAAAGTTTTATTTCATGTTTACGGCTACAGAGCTCGAAAGGAGTTTCCATCCACAAAAAAAATGAAACCCAAGCATCTACAGATAGATAAGAGCCACAACATTTTCTATTTCTCCCTATAGAAATTTGCAGTGTTTTCATGAAAATAACCGCGAAGAAACACAGAAAAACTAGAAAGGGAAAAACCTTCATTATTTTCTACATGGCCAGAGCTTGAGACTAGCATTTTGTTCACAGAGAAGCAAAGGAATAGCATTGTTTCTGCAATAAGCAACTTACACATAAAGTCCCGTAGGTTCTTCTCCACAAAACACCTCTAGAAGCTCAAACAAAAGCCTTGATAACCATGGTGGTTGAGTGGAGAAGGAGTAACCATAGAGAATAGAAACAACAAAACATGATCAAAACATGACCATGGCCATGGCCTATAGCCCATCAAATGGCTCCCAAAAGGTGAAAAGATGTAGATTTATATCGAACAAATGCTTTTACCTATGTTTCCATGGTGTTTTCCTCAGTAAATCGCCAAAAGCTAGTGGGTTTCTCCACGTTTTCTCTATGTATCTTCAAACCCTGGTGGCATGGAGTGTTCCAGATTTCTTTCACCGACAAAATGATGTCTTTTGCCTCATGGTTGGTATGTTTTGATTATTAGGGTTTGACCTTGTTTGAGTGCCGATGGGATTATCCCATGTTCTAAAAATCAAAACATGTGGTAAATGATGGGGGCTGAAAATATGTGTTATCACTTAGGAATTTTATGCCTTAGGGATTTCTTCCCTTTTTTTTTGAACTTTTCCAAGTCACATGGAGTGTGCAACATATATAATACGCCTTTGATTTTTTACCCCAACATCACATGACTTGGAATATGCTTTCCAAGGGGTTTGGAGGTCGACCTTTTGACTAGGTATGTTGGAGACTATGATGCCTTTGCAAACATGTGTTTTGCCATGTGTGATCAAGAATGCAGAATAGGAAGGTGCCTTTGAAACTTTTGGAGACTTTTGAAATATGATATTATATGTTACATTTGTTTTCAATTTTTGAAAATATCATGTAAGTGATTTGAAAATCACTTTTAGTTTTCTTTTAAATACAAATGTAATACACATTTTTGGTGGGGTCCCTTATCTTGTGCTTAATTGTAAAGTGACTTGTTAAGTGATGTTTTATGAATCACTTAAACAAGGTCATTATCTTTAATGTTTTTTAAAAAGCCACGTGTTTTCAAAAAACACACATACTGAATGAGGAGAGTGTGGGTCAAGCAACATGTGACAGATTTGGTGATGACTTGTCAACATGGAGAATGTGTGGGAGGATGTATTTGACTATTTTGGAGGAAGGGACCATTTTAGAGGTTTTTTTTCATGCTTTTCTGGTTGGTCAAGTCATGGCTTGACTTTTCTGCATTTGGAGGACCTTTTGGAGTGTTTTTAGAAGCTTCTATTTTAGATTTTGTGCTTCATTCGACTTAGGGTTTCTAAAAAGACTTGTGTGGGTTGTTGGTTTTAGTTTGGCTTAAGTATGTTCATTTTGAACATTTGGAGGAGTTCTTTTCTTTCTTCCTGTAGGAATTGTGGCTTTGGGAGCCTTTTCCAGAGAGAGGACAACATTGTAACTCAGATTTGTAGACTTATGTAGTAGTGTAACACCTTTTTGATGAATAAGTTAATATATTTTACCTTCTCATTATGCTGTTTATTGTGAAAGCCTTATAAATGGTTGATGAAATCTTATGGCAGAATTGTTTTCCCTTTGATTTTGTCCTATTTTTCTTTTCCTTTATGTAGTTAGTATGAATTTGCAGGTCATAACATGTGTTGAGTTAGTTTAGGATAAAGTCTAAGTTGTGAGGATGCAATTTTCTTCCTTCTAGATGTTGTCCAAGACAATTTTAGCCTGGTTATGAAACATTGATGCAAAGGAATATGGAGTTTTGAGTTGTGTAAACCACTGTTAAGTTATTGACCATTCTTGTGTGTAGAAGTAGCTGTATGGGTCTAAGAAATATCATTAGGTGCATCACCATAGGGGTTATTTTGTTTTTCTTTTCATGCTTCTTTCCCCCCTTTTCCCAGGAAGGAATAGTTTAGGTGACACCATCAAAAGGGGAAGTCGGCCCATAATCCGGAGGTTTTCTTTCAAATAGGTTACCC
Source organism: Sequoia sempervirens (assembly GCA_007258455.2). Lineage (NCBI taxonomy): Eukaryota > Viridiplantae > Streptophyta > Pinopsida > Cupressales > Cupressaceae > Sequoia > Sequoia sempervirens. The sequence goes on from VDFB02358134.1 coordinate 68,719,470, forward strand.
ACAACCTGAGAGTAGTCCCATGTTAATCCAAATATGCTAAGTTCACTCAAGGCTTAGCAAATAGGGCACAGATTTGGGAACCTAATAGGTTCACATTGTTGTTAACACTTGAGAAGTAAGGGATATTGTAGGAATTTGATATCCCTAATGTCAAATACTTGGTGAGAGAAATTGTTGTAGTGTTTTTTTCTTAGAATTGGTTGTCACTGTTGATAACATTCAGGTTGGGTTAACATTGATGTATGGATTCAATGATTTCTAAAGTTAATTATTGGATGTCATGCTTTTATTTGATGTTTTTTGAAGTTCATGGTTGGATGCCATGTCTTATATAAGAAGTATTGAGTTTAGTTTCTATCAACAAAGTTGATTTCATAATGATATATTAAGATGAGGATTAGAAGTGTCGCTGATAGTGGAGATACATTGAGCTAAAGGTCTATAGTATGTCTTATGCTCTCTACATTGGAAGTTTGGATATTTTTGGAAACTTGTGTTGTCATTGATGTCAACAAGCATTGTTGCATTTATTTCAACCCTTGAGGAAGTGTGTTGGTTGCATTATGTTATCATTAGTATAGTCACTAGTGTCAACCTTTAATATAGCAATGATGAGTAAGTGCTTGTGTATATCAACCTCCTGTGTGGTTGAGAAGGTGCCGCAGATGTTGAGTTGGTGCTTATGGTGCTTGGTTTCCAAGTTCTTTTGAGAAAATTTGAATAAAAGAGAGTTTAGAGTGACTGAAATGATGAAAATGGGGGTTCTCTTTCTTTTGCTTCTAGGGTTTTGGACCTAAAAGGAGAGAGACCATTTCCTATCGTTCACTCAAGAAAAAACCCTTGAGATTTCAATGCAAAGGAGATTGAAATTTTGCAAAGGGATTGTTCTAGGGATTGAATGATGTATAATGAGGGGTTCACCACCAAGTGTAAACTTGGAAAAGACAATGAATTGGAAATTTGAAAGATGATGCAATCCTATTCTAATGTGCAAGAATATGCTGCAATGATGGAAATTCAAAGATCAATGACTCACTTGTGATGATCTCTAATCACCCCAAGTGAGTTATAATGATGCTTGTACCTTCCTTAGGCTGAATGTAGAGTGACAATGGAATATGGAATCACTTAGGAAACAAGTCTTTAGTATTGGCTTGCTGGCTAGTTGCATCTCCCCAATCTAGAATCCACATGATTCACCATAGGCATCCATGATCAACCCTTGACAATGCTGGATCTTGATTGAAAGTGAGCTTGAAGACCTGCAAAAATGCTTTAATGCTACTCCAATACTTCAACTTTGCTTGCTTTTGGAATTGAAATACTCTTGTGAAAGATTGCTTGATACTTGATTCTTGAAAATGCTTGCTCAAAGTGATTAGAGTATGCTTGGATTGTGAAAAATGACTTAGAAGCTTGTTCTTATAGGCATTGACACCTAATTGATTGTTATTTAGATCTCAAAGGCTGAAATTTACCAAAAACTTGAATTAAATTGATGAATTCCCGCTCAAATTTGAAAAAGATCCCAAATGGGACTCATTTGCCACACTTGGTGAATGGGTCCCACCTAAGGAGACTCATTCGCCCAAGGTGGCGAATGAGTCCCACCTTAGATTTT